>VHKM01001225.1:0-50577 GCA_007210695.1 Neogobius melanostomus | reverse complement strand
CTCTTCCTCTGTGATTCTTCCTCTGTCCTCTTCCTTCTGTGTCTTCCTCTGTGCTCTTCCTCTTCCTCTGTGCTCTCCTCTGTGCTCTTCCTCTCTTGCTCTTCCTCTTGTGCTCTTTCCTCTTTCCTGGTGCTCTTCCTCTGTGCTTTTCCTCTGGTGCTCTTCCTCTGGCTCTTCCTCTTGTGCTCTTCCTCTTCCTCTGTGCTCTTCCTCTGTTGCCTTCCTCTCTTGCCTCTTCCTCTCTGCTCTTCCCTCTCTGCTTCTCCTCTGTGCTCTTTTCCTCTCTGCTCTTCCTCTGTGCTCTTCCTCTGTCTGCTCTTCCTCTCTGCTCTTCCTGTTTTATGTCATGTCTTTCTGTTTTCACAGTCCACTTATTGAAACCAAAACATAATAATAAACTGGAGGAGACATTGAGACGTTTGTCAGAGGATGAACTTAATGAGTTCAAGCGATCTCCTTGATGGACCAGAGTGAGAGAAAGGCTCGTTATTCTCAAGGATCTGAGCTGGACCAACCTCAGTAAAGCTCTGATTTAAGCCCACGGCGTCACAGCAAATCAGCGTCACCAAGACACTTCGACAGGAGCTGAAGAAGAACATCGGTGGAGAAACTGATGATCTATGATCCTGAAGGTCAGTCTCAACTGAAAAAGCCGAACCCAAACACACAAAACCAGGGAAAATACCATTCACATCACAAAGCTCTAAACCAGGGTTCAGCGGACCAACATTAAAACACGGTCTCAGACTGAGCTAAAGGCTTAAAGCTCAAGGCTCCTACTTTTATTGTATACCACTGAAATAAGAGTCATGTTGTTGCTTCTCTCATGTTTGATCATCACAGTATTACATGTAACGTTCATGTCTCAGTGGATTGAAAAGAGATACTTATTACTAAAGCGTAATAGTGTGACCGTCTGGTCCGTACAAATAATATAATTTTGAAACAATTGACCCAAATTAATATTGTTCCTGTGGATCATCAAGACAAAAACTGGAATGTTAAACAGTTTCTTTTCCCACAGAACTGTGACTGATGAATGGAAAACCTTGGACTCTGTTCAATTAAACGTTTGTTACATTTATTTTCACATTTTACTATTATTGTTTGGGAAGTGTTTAAACGAAAAAATAACAAATAACCCCCACAGTGAAGCCAGCCAGGTTTGTGGACGAAGAGCTCAAGCAGGGTTGCAGTTCTCAAACCATTATGATTGTTTTGAGTTTAGTTTATTTGAGCAATTTTTACAGCTTTTTCTTTCAAAATGGTTATACAATTCCAGATGCGCAAAAAATGGAGTCGGCTGAAGCAATAAGCTTAAAGTGCCTACCCGGTTTGTTCAACTCAATATTACATTTACATAACATAATAAATTGTAAGTCTAAATTACATCGACTTTTAGGTACAGCAGATACAGATTACAATCATCAGCTTCAGACGTAGCAAAAAAATTTGCAAGAAGATCATTAAATGCCGTACATTTGTTACAGATTTTTGCAGAATTTAAAGGGAAAAGGAACAATTGATAGGACAAAGTATATCTAAAAAAGAATTACGTTGGTTAATCTTGACTTTAAAGATGTAATTGGAGATTAATCCAAGGTTTATGCCTGTAGTTCTTTGTCTGGTATATATTCCAAATGTCAGTCCCAATGGGTTTCTATTATTATATATTATATTCTAATCACACGTTGACTTTGTGTAGGGGAACAAGGCCCATATTAATCTGTGTTGTTATTTAAATATCTTTGGTTCCTGTTATTTTCCCTGTTGTCCATTCCCATCCACTACATTTTATTTTATTATTATGTCCCCTGTATCAGTGTTGTGCGTTAAAAAGCTAGAGCGTAGAATGGGCCAGTTTGAGAGTTGGCGATAGGCCCCCCATTCAAAAAAGGCCCTCACCAGCTGCCCGTGTTTTAAACTTTATGGATGTCTTGGGTCTATACTGTGGGCATGGCGTTAAAAAAGGACCGAGGCTTTATGAGCCTGTTGCCAGGGAAGGGGGTCCCTCTGACCCAACAGCGCCGGCTGTCTCGAACTTCCCTTTGGTTACTTGTGGTATTGTTTGTAGATTATAGGAATGACAAACAACTATAACAGCAGCATTTAGTTTAATTTTGTTAAGCTTCAGGCTGAAGCTTAACTTTTGCCTTCCCTTCACAACTATAGTGTCCACACTTGAGGTAACCAAGGAATGTACATTTAGGGATTCACATTCCCCAAAAACAAAAAAAAAAATGCAATTCCACAATTGATAATTTTACAATTTCTCCTCTATATAAGAGTTAATATGTAGCTTTAAGCTGTTCTTTTAAATAAGAAAATAATGGATGAACAGGGAACTTAAGCTCATCCTCCAAACAGTTCCCACACATTCACACCTTGAAACGAACAGGCTTCGTAATTTAGCATTGTTTCGTGCTATCGGTGGGTTAGCCAAACATAAATGATCCTCTAAGTTCATACGGTTGTGCTTTTTATTTCAAACAAATCTGCACACAATCTGAACCCATTATTGTTTTTTATTTTACTTAGATTGCTAATGTTATAGTCAAATAAGTCATTAAATTCAAGACTTGGAAGCTGATAAACAGATTTGAGTATGTTGATTGTTAATCGGCTTTATTAATGAGCGGACAGCACGCTTTGCAGATAATTAATTGGCTGTGATGGTCGTTTTAGGTTTTCCCCCATAATCTCGGCGCAGTTACGTTCCATATAAGGCAGTATCCAACGTATCTATATATGAGATGCAGGGACCTAGGACATAGCATTGTGTTTAGCTTTGTGTACAATTCCAAGTGACCTGTACATTTTTGGAGTTTTACAGGCCACATGTGGTTGCCATGTAGTTTATTATCAATTATTACGCCCAAGAATTGTATTGTCATAGACCTGCTCTTAATTGAACATTTGTCTTTTGTAATTTTGGACATGTTGATTTATTTCCGGTTGCTAAAATTACCATTAAATTGTTGTCTTATTTACATTTAATGAGAGTTTATTGATAATCAAAACCACTTTTTGAGGTGTCTTAATTCTGTTTCCACTGCCTGTGAAAAGTTGATGATTATCCTTGCCAGAACAAAAAAAATATTGGTGTCAGTCTGCAAATAAAATGAAATGAAGAAGTGTTGAGACTTTACAGATTTATATATAAAGTAAGATAATGTTAGTCGCTTAGTATTGAACCTGTGGTAGTCCCATATGTTATACGGACTACTACTCTTGGACTTCTAGCTCTGATTTTTCATTTTGTAGTTGTACTATGTTGATATCTGTTAGGAAAGGAGTTCTTTATTTCAATTATTAGCAATCCCTCGATTCCATAACGCTTCTAGTTTTTTTAATAGAGTGTGGTGGTCAATGGATGTCAAAAAGCCTTTTTAAGTCTATAAATATTCCAATTGAATGTTCTTTCTTTCTATCGTCTTAATTTTTTCAACCATTTTCATTATGCCATTTCTGTTGATTCTATTTTTACGAAAATCCATATTGATGGTCTGTCAAAAGTGTGTTAGACAGGTCTTTGCTTTCGTAAAGCTTCTCTAGTATTTTTGAAAAATGAGGGGAGGGAAATGTGTCTGTTAATTAGGAAAGTGTGCTATCCCCAATGTGTTAAATGGGGATGACCTTTTGCAATTTTCATCTTGTCCGGAAAACAAACCAGATTGTTAGGGACAGATTTAAGATGTAGGTAAGTGGTTTGTACAATTAAGCCAATAGGCATCTTTTATTAGTTCATATCTATGTTCATATAAATCGGCTAGAATTTTTGCTTTTTAAACATTTTAACAATTTTTAACACCTCATGTTCCTCACCTGTTCTATAAATAATGTATTTATATTATTGGTCAATGAGGCTCTATCCTACTCCTTCTTTTGATTTGGGCTCTTTTATTGTTTTCGCAAGATACATCCCAACCTTTGCAAAGTATTTATTGAATTCATTAACAGATTAAGTTCTTTTTAAAGATAGAAGTATGATCATTTCTTCTTAAAATATTTCAGGATATTCTGTGTTTCCTTTTTTCCTTTACTTAATATTTTATTACTTTCCACGTTCCCTTAGTGATTACCTTGATCTTGTTATAATTATTTATGATATTATTCTTTGCTCATCCTCAGTATCTTATTAGCTTTGTTTTTATATTTTTTATACCTGGCTTTCGCTTCTAAGTTTCTACATTTGACAAACTTCTGCTATAATAGGATTTTTCATTTTTTAATTGCACCACTGTAGCGCTTTTTTTATCAAGGTTTTGAGTCCAACACTTTTGCATTTTTGGCATTGCCAAACTGGAACCAGTTGTTTACTCGTAGATAACACCCTTGTAAAAAATGGACAAAAAAGCATTTTCATTAGGAGTCATTTGGATCACTTTTTGTAAACCACCTCTTCCCAGGATTACTTATATCGTACAAAGCTTCCAATAACATCGTATTTCAGCAACAACCTCTCGTACTCTCTAAATATGCCAATAGAGTGCAGCAGCTGCCAACAAAAAATTATGGCTCATATCAATTAAATTACGACGTCGTGAAAAGAATAGTGAGACGGAGTCGCTGACAATCAATCCTCCTGAGCAGGGGTGCCCAAAGTGAGGCCTGCGGGCCACATTTTTGCCCGCCAGAGAGTGACCTACTTTTGCACCGCATACTAACTCTCTCCCATTCATTCTCAATGGTAAATATGGAGAGTACACTTTTGTCCACCAGAGTTTCCATAATTTGACTCAACAAAGGTATCGTTGTTTAAAAAGAATGATGCTTAACAGACACTATTCAAAAATGATCTAATGTTGGCCATTTTCTTTGAGTTAACAAATGAACGAGGTAGAGTCACTGGGTAGATGCATGTGATACAGGTGGTTGTTGTTGTTTACATTTTGTACTATATTGGCTGCGTTTGCCACAGTTAACATTTGTTTTAATGTAGCATGTTATTTGCATAGATAGAAATTCATTATGCAAATGTAATTAGGCCCGGGAAAATAAATTAAAGAACTCTATATTTGCTTTATATGTTTCATGCTTGACATCGACGTGTTGGCCCGCAACCCAACAAGCACTTTTTAATTTTAAAGTGTTGGGACCCTTGCACCTGAGGATAATCATAGTGGTGTAAAACTGATCCAGGGTCAGTCGCTCCTCCTGACAGGCAGATATTACGCCTAAACTGACTCCAGATCAGAGTGAAAGCAAAGCACTGCTGAGAGGGGACAGTTGCCCTTTAACCAGGACTTAAATCTGGCTCTGAAATTACATTTAGGGAATTCTTGATTATTTGACGTACCAATTACAGGGGTCAAAACTTATCGTACAAATACAATAGTTATCTACATTTGGCAACTCTTGAGCACAAGGAGTCAGTGTATTTTAAATATATAGTTTATTTTAACTATGGTTTGTAAAAATATACTATTTGTTTAATTAAAATCTAATGTGTGTCACACGTTGCAAAACTCGGGGGTACTGGGTAAACTGGATAGAATGGACCTCTGGACCCTCAGGTAAAAATAAGAATTACTGACGTCTCCTCAGAGTTTCTTGCTCGTCTGAATCTGTCACTGATTCTGAAAGATAAAATTCTCCTGATTATTTCCTTTAGGATAAATCTGTAAACTCTCAGTCCTCAGGTTTGATTCTTAGTTCCTGTGTGAATCATATGTTTGGAAAAGTGTTAACCTCGTAATGAAGTCTGAAGAAGAGCAAAGTCGATTTCAAACTGTATTTGTAACAGATATTTATGTATATTCAAACTTACAATGTTACAAGACGTGAACCGGAAGCACAGCCCGTCTCACGGGAAGTTAGACAGACCAACATGGGCGCTCTGAGTGAAAGTTTGGGGCAAAGTTTAACAGAGAAGCTGTTTTCAGAGGCGAATGAGGGAAAACTTCTGTCTTTATGTCAGTGAGCAAAATCCCACAGATGTGAGGCTGATGCGTGTCGTCAGTGAGTTTAAGAAACGGCTTTTCTCCTAAAGTAAAAGCTCATAAACAACCTAGTTAATCAGCGCTGCAACACGAATGATTTAAAGTCTTATCATTTTCAGGGGTCATTTATCTAGCTGTCATTTCCAGAAAAAAATAAATGAGGTGAATTACTGACAGTACTGATCACGTGTGACTGACCAAACAATAAACACCCCAGGCCGTTCTGATCCACTTTTTTTATCACTTTTTGTCGCTTTTTTATTGTGTTTACTTTTTGTTGCCGGACTAGAAGAAAATGTGCCGGTTTAAGGTGGGGGTTAAGAGGTTAACAACAAAGAAAAATAAAACTCAAGTCTTTTGGTATAAAGTGCCTCTGTAAACTATATATCCACAACGGACCCAACGTCCCTACTGGTGCTGTCCGTTCTCCAAGCGGTGTTTGATTAGCCATTTTGGGTAAAACTTCTAAGGCTAACTCTCACAATGCACAAAAACATTTTGCACTATTCACTTCAGCCGCCTTCTTCCAACAGCTGATTATTTGTATCCGAGCCGAAGAACACGGAAGTGCTTCAAGTACGAGACTTTCCAGCCTATAGGCTTAAAACATGCAAAGGCGAACAACAGTTTATAAGGAAAGTTATTTTTATTTGATTATTTAAAAATGAGAGTTTTCAGAAAGAACATTCTCATGTGTAACTGTGTCTGTGTTCAACAGGAATCCTTAAAGTTGTGTAATACCAACATGAAATCAGAGCTGAGCGAAGGTTTGGTTTCTGTTGAGGGAGTGAGCTCAGGAAACAGATGGAGTTTAATGACGGCTTACACTGAGCTCGTCATCACTGAGGGAGACTCTGGGCAGCGATCAATGAGAAGCATTGAGGTCAGGACAGTAAGAGAGAGACTCCAGGAGGTCAGAGCCAGGAGAAGGACCGTCCTCTGTCAGAACATTTTCAAAGGGCACTAACAGAGAGGAAAGCCAATCAGAGCGTGGCTGACGTTAGGGCGTGGCCGGAGCGGGGGGAAGACGGCTGCTGACTCAGAAGTTTAGTCTTGGGACTGGGCTGAAGCAGAGGAAAACCAGGACGGGAGCTTGCTGTTCCACTTCACCTTCAGAGAGCTTCAATGAGCTCAGAGCAGAAGGTTCAAGCCTGGTGGAGCTTGCGTGCATCGTCGTGCTTCAGTCAAAAACAAAGATCTTTCAGCTTTAACGGTCTCCAGCTGCTCTTCATCTTCGACGGTTCTGGACGGAAGGCAGTCCTCCTTCTGGTACTTCAGTCATTTTAAGACAAGAGCCTGATGGATCCCACAGAGAGAAGCCTCAGTGAGGAGCTGCTGGTTGAACCTCCGATCAGGAGAACCTGCTTCCCTCCGCTCGCCTCTGGATAACCACACGCCCCCGCTGGCGGCCAATCAGATTCCCTGAGGAGTGCGTCTCCATGGTGAACAGAGGTGCGAGGGTCACCGACGAACAGAAGGAGGCAGTACTATCAGGAACAGGTTCACAGCGAGCCACAGCCGTCATCTCCCACATCAAGACGGTCACGACCTCTTCATCATGTGCCACCTCCCCGGTCATCTGCTGGATTCATCTCTGGGAGTTCTGCTCCATCTGATGGAAGACCAAAATGACTGAAATCTTCCAACAAACCCTCACTGAGAGTGTACGTCACTTCCTGGTGGTCCAAGTCAAATGAAGAACAAAAAAGTACGAAGGTCAAGAAGAGGGTCAGTATGGATCCCTGACTGAAGGAGACCAGGGAGATTGGGTGAAAGTCTCTGGGAAAACTGGCCTTGCGCAGCTGCTGAACGAAAGCTGATCTTCTCCCAGAGTTGACCTGAGCGAGTGTGGGCGGAAAGCTGAGTGAGATCGTTCAGTCTGGAGGTCTTCACACAGGTTGTTCAGAGAAGCACCAGGCCAGGCCCCAAAAGGTCTATGCTTCATCCATCTGATGTTGCAGGAGTTCCTGGCTGGCCACTTCACGTCCATTCAGACCTTCCACAGCTCTGGGAGAGAACCTGCTGTTCACCACCACAATCCTCTGAGGAGCCCTGAACGAGAGGAGAAACCTGCTGTTTCTCCACCGGCTCCTGCTGAGGCAGCCCTGACCGAGAGGAGAACCTGCTGTCACCACCAGGCTCCTCTGAGAGCCCTGACCGAGAGGAGACTGCTGTCACACCAGGCTCCTCTCAGAGCCCTGACCCTGAGGAGAACCTGCTGCCACTACCACCCTCCTTCCTCAGTTCTCATGAGCCAGGCCTTAGAGAGTGGAAAGACCTTCTTACTCAGATGCAGAGTTATTGGTTGGATATATTCCTCTTCATTTGAACTTTTAAACTGTTGATCCAACCCAGAGGAGATCTTCTACGCTCTGCTGTGGACCCAGGCTTACCAAGAGTTCCAAAACGGAACTGGACCTGTTCCTGCGCTTCCTCCTGGGACTGTCTTGCCGACCAATCAGAGGGCTCTGGAGGGTCTGCTGACTGAAAACAGGAAGTGACCAGACCAATCAGAGGACAGTTAAAGTACATCAAAAAGAAGCTGAAATAAAAGGGGGCGTGTCTGCAGAGAGGAGCCTTGAACCTGCGCACTGGTCTGAACGAGCTGAACGAACGCAGTCTGGTGGAGCAGATACAGAAAGGTCATGGAGATGGACGTCTCCTAAGAGATACATGTCTCCTGCTTCTGTGGTCCACCCTGGCCTTCCGTTCCTGCTGTCCTCAGACTCAGGACCTGGGCACTTTTTGACCGCCAGGAAATACTGTCCCTCAGAGGAGGCTCTCCTGGGTCTGCTGCCGGTCGTCAAAGCCTCCACCAAAGTCACGTGAGTTTAACTCCTGTCTCTCAGCTGTGTCCTGGTGTGGGACATTGTCGAGATAGGGTTCAGGGACTGTCTCCTCTCCTCCCTCAGGCTGTCCCTCTTGTGTCTGACCTCTGACTGCTGTTGTCCTCTGGCTTCAGTCTCAGCTCCTCCAGTCTGACTCTCCTGGACCTCAGTACAATGACCTCCAGGACTTCAGGAAAGTGAAGCTCTGTGTGAGGGACTGAAGAGCGCCCCGCAGGACTGGACACTCTCAGCGTGGGTCTCAGTAACAGTGAGATGGACTCATTTGGAGGAGACGGATCACTGAATATGAACTCACTAACTGCTCAGACACTTTTTACACCGACTTTACAACCTGCTCCTGAACTCCAGATATCACTCCTTCATCCCACAAACTAGACCATAGACTGTCCTCTGTCGTCTCTGTCCAGGACCATAGACTGGACTTTAACAGTGGACTAAGTGGGCGTGCTTTCACCCAGACACAGAGGCGTTCTTTAAGGTCCCACACACTACACGACTTTTATGGGCCTGATTTGCTCTTAATTCTCAGTCGCGTTGAGTCTTGTTGAGTTGTTTTAGTCGCAGGCAGTCACACAGAGTCGGGTCTCGTAGATGTGGGAGGTTTCACGACTGGACAGGCGTTTGGAATTGTGTAGTGTGGAGGTTCCACACTGGACTGGGCGGTTGATCGTGTAGTTGTGGAGGCTTCGATGACTGGACAGGCGTTTGAATCGTGTAGTGTGGAGGTTCACGACTGGGACTGGCGTTTGAATCGCTTTGTAGTGTGGGAGGTTCATGGACTGACAGGCGTTTGAATCGTGTAAGTGTGGGAGGTTCACGACTGACAGGCGTTGAATCGTGTAGTGTGGGAGGTTCATGACTGGAACAGGCAGTTTGAATCGTGTGTGTGGGAGGTTCACGGACTGGACAGGCGTTGGAATCGTTGTGTGTTGAGAGTTTCACGACTGGACAGGCGTTTGAATCGTGGGAGTGTGGGGAGTTCATGAACTGGCACAGGCAGTTTGATCGGTGAGTTTGGGGGAGGTTCAGACTGGACAGGCGTGAATCGTGTAGTGTGGAGTGTTCACGACTGGACAGGCGTTGAAATCGTGTAGTGTGAGGAGGTTCACGACTGGACAGGCGCTTGAATCGTGTAGGTGTGGGAGGGTTCACGACTGGACAGGCGTATTGAATCGTGTAGTGTGGGAGTTCACGACTTGGACAGCGTTTGAAATCTTACAGTGGTGGGAGGTCACGGACTGGACCAGGCGTTGAATCGTGTAATGTGGGGGTTCACGAACTGGACTTGGCGTTTTGAATCGTGTAGTGTGGGAGGTTCATGACTGGACAGGCGTTTGAATCGTGTAGCTGTGGGAGGTGCACGACTGGACAGGCGTTTGAATCGTTTAGTTGTGGGAGTTTCACGACTGACAGGCGTCTTGAATCGTGTAATGTGGAGAGGTTCACGACTGGACTGTCGTTTGAATCGTTTATGTGTGGGGAGGTTCATGACTGGTACAGGCGTGTTTTTGGGAATCGTTTGGTTAGGGTGGGAAGTGGTTCACGACTGGCAGGCGTTGAACGTGTAGTTTGTGGGAGGTTCACGACTGGACAGGCGTCTTGAATCGTTGTAGTGTGGAAGGTCATGACTGGACAGGCGTTTGAATCGTGTAGTGTGGGAGGTTCATGACTGGAACAGCGCGTTTGAATTCGTGTAGTGTGGGAGGTTCACGACTGGACAGGCGTATTGAATCGGGTAGTGTTGAGGTCATGACTGGACAGGCCGTTTGAAATCGTGTAGTGTGGGGTTCATGACTGGACTGGCGTTTGAATATGTAGTGTGGGATGGTTCATGACTGGACAGGCGTTTGACAATCGTTTAGTGTGGAGTCACGACTGGACAGGGCGTTGAAAAAAATTCCGTTTTTTTTGTAGTTGTGGGAGGTTCACCGACTGGACAGGCGTTTGAATCGTGTAGTTGTCAGCAGAAAGACGAGACTAGACTCCAGTCGTAGAAATCAAACATGTTTGATTTTAATCCCGATGTTGGATGCACAGTAGAAACAATGGGTGAGGCCCGTCTCCTTTTTTTATTAAATCCACTGAAATACGTCCCACTTCTTCATGGCACATGTTTCCCCACGCTCACAAACACAGGCCTGTCTTTGTGGATTTGGGGTCAGTTTCTGAAACCGGGGGGAGAAATGAAGCGGTGGAGAGGACAGACGTGCTGTGTTATAAACATCAGCTGTTTGTCACAATCGTGTAGTGAGTTCCTCTTATGATTCTCAGTCATTAAGTGTGAACCCCCAGACGTTCTATAATCGCACTGAATCCAGTTGTGTAGTGTGGACCCCCCATTCTTTATAACAGCGTTTAAGACTAGAAAATCATGTGTGTAGGGCTGAACGATTTTGGAAAATAATCTAATTGTGTTTTTTTTTCTTCAATATTGCAATTAAATATGCGATTATTGTTGCAAGGTCCTCTGCTCATGTATTTTTTCACCAACACAAGCAATAAATCAGTCTGTTTCATAACAAACAATATTAGATTATTTTGAAGTGAAAATTGCAACAAAATTGTTGCCTGACCTTTTCAAATGTATGAACATGTGACTGCACTTCTTACAAACTGTCTGAACTTAACAGTACAGTCTATAAATAAAGATAAATGATATAGATATTAAAAAGAACATAAAACTCACTGATTCCAGTCAGTAACATCAGCCAGGACTAAAGTGCAGGAAAAGTAATAACAACGCCTTCTTTAACTGGTTGTAAAGTTTTAGGAAATTCAAACTCCCAATTAATACAAAATAAACTATTATTTATTATTCTGGCCAATCAAATCCCGGTCTGAGCTGCGACTCGTAGTTGCTTCAGATGTTATTGATGGACACGGAGAGGCCAGATGGAGCACACGCCAAAACACAGTGGAATTAGGAGCAGCATTTTGGTTTTGGGATGTAACTTTGGACATATGAAGAAAGAGAAGAACAGTGACACAAGGAGACGGAGACATGAGGAGCCAAACACAGACACTTTACTTTCTCTTTGACTCGCAGACATTTAGTGACATTTCAGCTTAAACAGCACATTTCCTAACAACTTTACTTAATAATAATAATAATAATAATAATAATAATAATGCATTTATTTCTTAGGCGCCTTTCAAGACACTCAAGGTTGCCTCACAACAAGTAATTAACATCAACAATTAAAAACAGTTTAAAATACAATGTTAAAACAGCATGAATAAAAAGGACGATGCAGTTGTGGTCACAGTGAGTCGGCTCGTCTAAACAGATGAGTTTGAGGATGGATTTGAAGTGTGGGAGTGAGTCGGTGTTACGGAGGTCAGGAGGTCAGTCAGGTGTGGAGACATGGAGGAGGTCAGTCAGGTATGGAACATGGAGGAGGTCAGTCAGGTGTGGAGACATGGAGGAGGTCAGTCAGGTGTGAGACATGGAGGAGGTCAGACAGGTGTGGAGACATGGAGGAGGTCAGTCAGGTATGGAGACTGGAGGTCAGTCAGGTTAGTGGAGGACATGGAGGAGGTCAGTCAGGTATGGAGACATGGAGGGGTCAGTCGGTATGGAGACAGGGGGAGGTCAGTCAGGGGGGGGGGGGTGTGGAGACATGGAGGAGGTCAGTCAGGTATGGAGACATGGAGGAGGTCAGTCAGGTGTGGAGACATGGAGGAGGTCAGTCAGTATGGAGACATGGAGGAGGTCAGTCAGGTATAGAGACATGGAGGAGGTCAGTCAGGTATGGAGACATGGAGGAGGTCAGTCAGGTGTGGAGACATGGAGGAGGTCGTCAGGTATGGAGACATGGAGGAGGTCAGTCAGGTTGGAGCATGGAGGGGTCGTTGGTATGGAGACATGGAGGAGGTCAGTCAGGTATGGAGACATGGAGGAGGTCAGTCAGTGTGGAGACATGGAGGAGGTCAGTCAGGTATGGAGACATGGAGGAGGTCAGTCAGGTATGGAGACATGGAGGAGGTCAGTCAGGTATGAGACATGGAGGAGTCGTCAGTTATGGGGGGGGGTATGGTATGGAGACATGGAGGAGGTCAGTCAGGTATGGAGACATGGAGGAGGTCAGTCAGGTGTGGAGACATGGAGGAGGTCAGTCGGTATGGAGACATGGAGGAGGTCAGTCAGGTATGGAGACATGGAGGAGGTCAGTCAGGTATGGAGACATGGAGGAGGTCAGTCAGGTATGGAGGACGGTGGAGGGAGGGTCAGTCAGGTGGGAGACATGGAGGAGGTCAGTCAGGTATGGAGAGACATGGAGGAGGTCAGTCAGGTATGGAGACATGGAGGAGGTCAGTCAGGTATGGAGGGAGGTCAGTCAGGTATGGAGACATGGAGGAGGCGTCAGGGGAAGGAGGAGTCACGGTTGGAGACATGGAGGAGGTCAGTCAGATGGGTGGGAGGACAGGTGGAGGAGTCAGTCAGGTATGGAGACATGGAGGAGGTCAGTCAGTATGGAGACATGGAGGAGTCAGTAGCGTCGTAGAGTATGGAGGAGGTCAGTCAGGTATGGAGACATGGAGGAGGTCATCAGGTTATGGAGACATGGAGGAGGTCAGTCACGTGTGGAGACATGGAGGAGTCAGTCAGTTGGAGACATGAGGAGGTCGTCAGTATGGAACATGGAGGAGGTCAGTCAGGTGTGGAGACATGGAGGAGGTCATCAGGTGTGGAGACATGGAGGAGGTCTCAGGTTAGCATGGGGAGTCAGTCAGGTATGGAGACATGGAGGAGGTCAGTCAGGTATGGAGACATGGAGGAGTCAGTCAGGTATGGGACATGGAGGAGGTCAGTCAGGTAAGAACAGATCTCAGTGAAAAACACTGGCCTGTTCCTTTAAGTGTTTTCAGAACCTGCTCCTGCAGAGAAACAGATCAGTGTCTCAGAGGGAATGAAAGCGTCTGGAACAGGGTCATGTCTATAACGTCTGCAGTAAATACTGAGCCCAGGGTTCTTTACTTGGGACTGTGCAGCAGGAAGGGCATCCTGACCAACTGGAGGAGGGACCTCTCCATTAGAAACCAATGAACCAGCTTTAGTCTTATCAGGAGAGTGACAGGTTAATGCTGTGTCTTTAGCTGTCTGGATGTATGGTCACCGAGAGGGCGGGGCTTCTCTGGCCGCCGCTCTGAGGCTCCGCCCCTTCCACCTGACAGAGTTAGACCTGAGCTACAACCATCCAGGATCCTCCAGGGAGAAGCTGACCGCTCTACAGGCCTCACAGCGCCCCCTGCAGACGCTCAGGTGAGTCTACAGACCTCACAGCGCCCCCTACAGACGCTCAGGTGAGTCTACAGGCCTAACAGCGCCCCCCGCAGACACTCAGGTGAGTCTACAGGCCTCACAGCGCCCCCTGCAGACGCTCAGGTGAGTCTACTGACCTCACAGCGCCCCCTACAGACGCTCAGGTGAGTCTACAGACCTCACAGCGCCCCCTACAGACGCTCAGGTGAGTCTACGGGCCTCACAGCGCCCCCTGCAGACGCTCAGGTGAGTCTACAGACCTCACAGCGCCCCCTACAGACGTTCAGGTGAGTCTACGGGCCTCACAGCGCCCCCTGCAGACGCTCAGGTGAGTCTACAGGCCTCACAGCGCCCCCGCAGACGCTCAGGTGAGTCTACAGGCCTCACAGCGCCCCCTTCGGACAAAAGAGAAGTTAGAGCAAAACTCTCAGGCTCAGAGACTCTTGTTCAGTTCAGTCTGGTCTTCTGTTCCAGGTTGGATCCTTCTGGAGAGAAGTTCATGGTCCCAGGTCTGAGGAAATGTGAGTATGAAGATATGTTCCAGAGTGTGGTTATGAGGATGATGTTCCAGAGTGTGGGGTTATGAGGATGATGTTCCAGAGTGTGGGTTATGAGGATGATGTTCCAGAGTGTGGGTTATGAGGATGATGTTCCAGTGTAATGTGTGTGTTACAGACGCCTGTGAGTTTTCTCTGGATCGTAACACGGTGAACAAACATCTCCTTCTGTCTGAGGACCTTCGCTCTGTGACTCGTGAGGGGTTCAGTCGTATCCAGATCATAGCGACAGGTTCACAGACGAGTTTCAGGTCCTGAGCTCCTCCGGCTGAGGGGGGCGCTGTTACTGGGAGGTCGACTGGAGCGTGAGGGGTGGGGTGTTCTATAGCAGTGAGTTACAGAGGAATCAGACGCAGAGGACGGGGAGATGAGAGGTGTTTGGACACAACGATCGATCCTGGAGTCTGTGGATCGATGAAGGAAACTGCTTTGTCCGTCACAACAACAACTTCACATTCCTCCCAGTTAAAGTGGGCGTGTCCTCAGGCAGAGTGGGCGTGTTTCTGGACTGGGAGGGCGGAGCTCTGTCCTTCTATGACGTCACTGATGGAGGACACGCCCACCTCTACACCTTCAGCTCGCCTTCACTGAGGAGCTGTTTCCTGGGTTTGAACTGGGGGAACCAGGTGACTCTGTGACTGTGGTGGATCTGACCAATCAGAGACCAGCTCACAGTTTATAACATGTTAATGACGAGAGGAGTTCAAGAGTACTTTATACTGCAGTACAGCTATAAAGTACTTTATACTGCAGTACAGCTATAAAGTACTTTATACTGCAGTACAGCTATAAAGTACTTTATACTGCAGTATAAAGTACTTTATACTGCAGTACAGCTATAAAGTACTTTATATGCAGTGCAGGTATAAAGTACTCTGATACTATATAATAATTTATGCAGCTTTACCCAAATCTAAAAACTTCTTGAAAAAAAAAAGCGTCAAATCAGCAACAAAAAGTGACAGAAGATTAAAAAAGTCATAAAAGTGACGCAACAGGAAAAAGCTGCAGTATAAGTACTTGGATACCGCAGTATAAAGTACTTGGATACTGCAGTATAAAGTACTCTGATGTATCCTGGGCTTAAACAACAGGAAAAGCTGTGTTTAAAGGTTCTTAGCTTTCAAATGAGGCTCTGGCCTAAAGGCTCCAGAAGCTTTTAGATTTGGGTAAGCTGGGTGAAGGTTTAAAGGACTTAAATAATAATAATGATAAACACTCTTTGAACACGTATAATGTGGGATTCTGGGCTTTGAACAAAGGAAGTACAGATGGAAGCGCTGACGCCGTAGAAGAAGAAACTGTGTGAATGTAGTGAAATACGGCTCCAGGTCTGTGACGAGGAACAGCGTTAGAACAAGGTTTAAAGAGAGAAAAGCTGTTTTGAAGTCACACATTTGTGATCAGGGTTTTGTGTGAGCGCGATGTAACCAGAAGATCCTCGTCTGTACCAGTGTTTTGGGGGAGTTGTTCTGTGTGGGATTGGCCCTTTGTCTCATACCTTCCTTTTTGATCCAGTCACTGTAAACGTTATTATAAAATGTATTATGTCTATTATGACTAACCTGATGATTAGGCTCCACCCACTGAGCCGGCCAATCCAGTTCTTGCTGGTTTTGGGGTAAATACTATTGTTCGGCGTCAGTAGAATCTTTTTTCACACGTAGCACAAAGGTCCAGTTCAGGTTCTGATTATCCTGGACTTTTTATTCTTCACAAATAAATCTTTTTATAAATGCTCTGTGTGTCGTCGTCCTTTAGTGTCAAAGATCCACAGTTTGGGAGAATCAACCTCCCATTAACATTGTATTAGGAACATTAGAGACCACATTATTTACACTTTTCACACACAAAAAAGGATCAATTATCAGGAAATAAGACTTTTTATCAAAGTGTTTTCACTAAAGGGAAGTTCTGGATTATTAACAATGCACTAGATTTATCTCATTTCTTTAAGATGTCGCTCACTTTGTCAGGTCTGAAGCACATTTCCTCTTTAATCAAATAAGTCCAGAGTTCAGGATGGAATGTTATAATTCACTGTTACATGGAGAGCCGCCATGTTTGTGGGCGGGAGCAAACGTCCATAAACAAACATGAAATAAAAGAGTGAAAAGTGGAGGAAAAGCCCAACCCTAATATCCGTGTAGGGATGGAGTTCATACATTTTTATGACATCAGTGATAATTGGCTTTAAATACATTTCTTTATCATTGTAGAAGTTTGGCTCAAACTCATTCAGCTCATTAACATTTCCCTCATTTCTCTGATGGAAAGTTTAAATGTTAATAATCAAATATTGTAAACAGTATGAAATGATTAATGTGACTCCTGCTGTAGAAACCCTGACTTTGGCCAAAGCGCTGCATTCATTGATATTATTCAGATTTCTTTAAATGCACTAGAGCGACAGATCACTTCCTTCTGAATCCTTTCATCAGCCTCTCTGATCACATGACCTTCACTCGCTGTGATACCGCGGTGTGGCCAGCAGAGGGAGCAGCGGATCAACTTCATTTACAGTGAGAGCAGACAACGAGAAACACAACAGGAGAATAATCACCTGCAGCATTCACCCAGCAGAGGGCGCACCACATAGTGAGCACCTGTCCCTCTTTAGACCTTTGTCCCCGTCCACCTTTAGAGAATGTCCCACTGTTTGTTTCTATAGTTACAGATAAACACAAACAACAATAGAAACATAGCATTGTTTTTGTTCTACTTGTTATTTAGTTCATTCAGTCACATTTGTGTGAATCTTCTTGACAATTGTTTCTTTATTTGCAAATCTGATCAATACGTGACTTGTGCTCGTTTGTGTGAAGTCTGAAATACGACTGATATGGCAGAACAGCGCCCCTCTGGTCACTGTGTGAACTTGTGCTGATAAAAGACACTTACCTGATGCAGCAGGGCGTTCATTTATGGCAATAATCAAGTCAACTTATTTCCAGCCTTTGCAGTAAAAAGAAAATAAAAAGGTTATAAAGGAAATGAACCCCCTTTATATAACCAGCTCCCACACACATGAATATAAAGCTCAGGATTTGGTAAAGGACAGAGTTACTGATGGACGTGTTACAAACATCATGTTCACTGTTAAGGAGCTTTATCTTAGAGCTAAAGGCTAATTAGTTACAGAATGCTGATTACTCGCCTTAAAGTGTATTTTGTGACATATTTTATTACTTTGTCCAGAGTGCTGTATTCTGCTTAGAAGACGTTCACGTTGATTTGCATATGTTAAAGCATTAAAGTGGTGAATGATTAAGAAGATGTTTCCTCACATGTTATGAACTTATTTACCATTATTTATTTATTTATTTATTTGATCGGGACAACACACATTAATCAACAATCATATACAGTTGAACACAAATTGTAAATGTGCCAGATTAAAGCTAAACTGCTCATTTACATGTGTGGTCCCGAGGCCGGTCACACAAGTAAACAATGTATGAACAAAACACAATATAAAACTTTACAAATGACACGTTAGTTCAATGAGCGCATGACTGATTTACTTTGAGGTGATGTTGAAGTTGTTTTTTAAAAGTCGGACGTTCTCTTATGTCTGTAGGAGCTGTTCTTCTGTGGGATCTCCACCTCTCCTCCAGGGGCGCTCTGCTGCGGACACTCCTCATTGCTTTAGGTTTAATGTAGTTAGAGAGTGGGGCGGGGCAAGACCATGACCATTAATGTATGAATGTATGAATGCAGAAAAGCCTGGAGGCGGAGCTAAACTTTTCACTTTTCGATCTTTTTTTCTTCTTAATGTTATAATTCTGAAACTGAAATAATGACCGAGTACTTTGATGTTTCCTTTGATATCGAGAAAGTAACTGTATTCTGAAAACCCTCAGATGAAAGAGTAACTGTACCTGAATACTGTACATGTATTCAGGTACTACCCAACACTGTGCTCTAGAGGGCGCCCTTTAGCTGCAGATGTGAGTGGACAAACACACAGGTTATTACGTTCATGAGTCTGACACAAAAGCAACAATAATCCAGAAATAAACTCTTGTTATTTCTCTGAGTCTAAAGTTCAGTCTCTGTGACGTCACTGAGTCTGTGTCTGACACACACAGGTGTTTGGAGAATCTACTGTGAAGAATTAACCTCTTAACCCCACCTGGACCCACTTCAGCTTTACACAAATCTAAAACTTGATGATGAAAATGAGACGAAAATGAGGATGAACACAACAAAAAGTGATGAAAAAGAAATAAAACACGATTAAAAAGTGATGAAAAAGCCACAAAAGAGCGACAAAACTCAGACAAAACACAACAAAAAAGTCACCATCAGTTTTGTAGGTCTTAGCTTTCAAATGAGGCATTACTCTGGCCTATAGGCTGTGAGCTTTTAGATTTGGGTGAAGCTGAACTGGAGAAACGTGCTCGGTTAAGGTGGGGGGTAAGAGGTTAAAAGGTTTTTTGTTTTTCTAGTTATTGACAAAGTAAAATATCTCACATGTGCCTGACAGGTGATTGTGAATGTGTATGAATGTATATATGTTTACTTGTAGATAATAATAATACAATAATTACAAATGCAGGTGTTTGGTGTAAAAGTCCCTAAAGCTCAGTGAGGTATTTTTCACTGTGACTTGTGGCCGTGGTTCTGCTCTTTGGTCCAGTGTTGTTTGTAAAGTGCTTTATAAATAAAGTTGGATTGAATCAGGCGCTCAAACAGAAAGTGTCTCTGTCCTGATGAGGAAACTGTTCTTCCTAAAGATAGGCCTAATGTCCCACTTTTTTAATCAAAACAAGACTCTGCTCCGAAACACAAGTGGGTCAAGAGCTTTTCAATAAAGTCTGAGTCTAAACCAGAGCCGCTCCAGGTCCAAGTCCAGGTCCAGGTACAGGTCCCGGGTCTGGGTCCAGGACCAGGTCCAGGTCCCGGGTCTGGGTCCAGGTCCAGGTCCCGGGTCTGGGTCCAGGTCCAGGTCCAGGTCCAGGTCCCGGGTCTGGGTCCAGGTCCCAGGTCCAGGTCCCGGGTCTGGTCCAGGTCCCAGGTCCAGGTCCCGGGTCTGGGTCCAGGTCCCGGTCCAGGTCCAGGTCCAAGTCCCACCCGCCCAAACCCTCGATACTTCCTCCCTCCCTAAAGCCTATAGGCCAGAGTAACGCTTATTTGAAAGCTAAGACCTACAAAACTGATATAAACGGATCTTATTTTTCTCGTGTGTTGCCGTAAAATGGTAAATAGACTCAACCTTATAAAGCACTTTTCTACCTTTATCAGGCCTAAAGCGCTTTACAGTAAGAACCAGTCACACATTCATACACCTGTGTACACAGACACTGGAGCTGAGGAGGGGGAAGTGTCTTGCCCAAGGACACAATGACAGTGTGCACCTGCGGGAGCTGGGATTCGAACCCACGACCTTCACGAGACGACCCGCTCTACCACCTGAGCCACCGTCACTTTTGATGTTTTTTTTTTTTAACTAATTTTCCATCGTATTTGTCTCTTTTTTGTTGCTCTTTTGTTTTATCCTCGTTTTTGTTTCATTTTCATAGTTTTTCGTCACTTTAATGTTATTCTTTAGTTGTTTTTTTCCACTTTTTTACTTCTCATTTTGTCTCTAGTTTTTCCCAGAAGCTTTTAGATTTGGGTAAAACCAAACTGGAGAAACTGTGCCCAAACCCTCGCGATACTTCCTCCCTCTCTCTCTCTCTCTCTCTCTCTCTCCTGTCCCGCGCGCGTCCGGAGCCTCCTGTTCCTCTCGCTTCAGTCTGGAGTTTTCTTCTCTCTGGTCCACATCGCCGCCTCCTCTTCTCCCTCCGCTCCCGGGACCCCCCTCTCTCTGTCTTTCTGTCCGGCCGTGGACGCCTCTCTGTGGGATACAAACTCGAGGATGTCCCGCTGAAACTGCAATAACCAACACACACCTGGATCTTAAAGCGTTTCCTTTCCGCGCTTCCCCGATGGAGCCGGAGTCGCCGCGCGCTCGGGGGTGACGCACGAGCCTCGGACCGCTTTTTCCGCGCGAGCTCCACACGTGAGTCCAACGCTTTAATACCTCCTCCCTCTGTGTTCTGTGTGGGTTTTGTTCCAGTGTCAAATAGAAGCGACTTTCTGAACATTTTTACGCCACATTTCCTCTTAAACTCCCCTAACCGGATGAAAACGGTTCTGCTCACGGTTCATTTCCCAAACCCGGCGCTCCCGCATTGTCGCACCATTACGCGCGCGCCATGACTGTTTTGATGCTAAATTTGGCCGCGCTATGATCAAAATGTCAATCACGTAAACGGCCTGACCTCCGCGCGGCCCTCGCCTTCACGGATCCATATAAATAACAAGTTTAAAGTCGGTAATTACCGCCTCGCATTCCTCCCCCGCGGATCCAGAACAGTCGCGTCTGTGTCTCTCTGAACGCGTTATACATGAGTTTGTTTAGTTTCTCCAGAGGTCAAACCTGCCCAAACACGGGCTCAGAGTCACTCACAAACACAGTGTCTGCTGGATTTTACGCACAACTCAACTTTTCCACGATTACGCACCGACTGTGGCCGATAATCCCGCGTGTGTGCTTCTAAACCGGGGCTTCTAAAGGTGTTTAAGTCTGAGAAAGTCTTAATAAAGACTCAAAGACCTGAAGCAGTCGATCTCTCTCCTCATTACGCGTTTCAAATCCGCCCCAGGATCAAGGTTAGTCCAAGGTCCTTCCCGTGCGCCTCTCCGCACCTCTCCAAAAGCGCAAACATTCTTCCTCTTTTACGCGTGATTTACGCACGTCCCCCCCTCCGCCCCCCCGCGCGCCAAAGGAACCGTTTCTCGCCAAGTGTGCGCGTTTTGGCACGAGCCTTTCGAACAGTGAAAGTGGGAGAGTCATGTGACTCAGGAGAAATGAAAACTTCAGCTCAGGGAATATTATGATCCGGAAAGTTTGGACACGGTGTTGTACTTTAGAGGCAAAGTTAGAGCTTTTTAATGCGTGACATTTCAGTAAAAGTTTAAGGAAATAAGAACGTCCCAACTCAGACTAAACCAGGCCTTAAATGACACAAGTCTATCAGAGAGAGGAGAAATGGACTCACGTTTGTTTTTGGACAAATTGGGCAAAATATTAAAAAGTGAAATTTCATCCAAACATGCAGCTGCACGTGCTCTGGACCAGACCTTTTGTGTTTCCCGACAGCGGGGACTCTCAGGGAAACAAACAGGGAAGGTGGTGTTGACAGGGGAGACGCTGTGCTGACTCCTCCAGCGCGCCATAATAAGCCTCTATCATTATCAGCTATTCTCACGAAATACGGGACAAAAGCCGAAGGCAAACAGACCAGAATGTGTCCAGAGTGTGTTCACAGGTTAGGGTGGGGGTAGGGCAGAGCTGGGATAATTTGCAAACCTATAGGAATAGCCTCACATTGAGAGAGGGATACAGACTCCAGACATCACTGAAGTCCAAACTTTCGCAGGACTTCTCTTGTACTGCTTTTGTTTTGGTTTAAATGAGCTTGTACACATGAGGTTTACTTTTCACTCCACAAACCCAGCGTAACTCTATCCAACCATAAAACCGAACATATGAGTCGGATTGTTCCAAACAAAAAATGACTTAAAGCTAGAGATGCGCTGATTATATTCATGGATGAGTATAAGTTTGTAGAGTTCTTAGTTTTCTGTAAACAGCAGGTTTGTTCTTCGCACACAGGCGGCGGCCTTTCTCTCTCTCCCCGACCCATTTATCTTTCCCTTTCTCTCTCTCTCTCTCTCTCTTTTCTCTCTGAGGTGAGTGTAGCGCAGACCGGTGCATGTGGAGCTTGATAAACATGTAAACTTAAACAAAAATAAATAATTAAAAATTAAAAACGCTCATGGGTGAGACTCGGCTCTCATCGTTCACTTAAAAGAGCCGGCTCTTTGTACCGACTCGTTCACGACCGAGAGAGAAAAGTGTCGAAGCCATACTTGAACCGGGGACCTCCTGCACCAGAGACCAGCACGCTATCACTGAGCTGAAGTCAGAGTTTGCAGGCACAGTTATACTTCATTGGCCTGAGCGTTTAATTCGTCTAATTTATTTTAGCTAATAATGGTTGTATGTGTTTCCATCTAAAACTTAATTTGAACAGATATTAGTCCTGAAACCGTTTAGAATTCTCCACTTTCTGCTGACGAAAAAGCGAATGTCCGCCAAGGGACAAATTTAGTTTTACTCGTTTTGAGTAGGCCTAAACTGTTCGCCAAAGGCCATCGTCTCCTCTGACCCCAGCTTGATACAAACCAAAGTAGGCTCTGATTTAGCCTAGTGAAACGCCTCTGAATGCAGAGCAGAGCTACAGCGGACTTAACCTGCCACCTTGTGGTGATAAGTTGTAATATATTTCCACACGGAAATCACGGAAAGCGCGAATGAAAACTACAAAACCAAGTGGCAACCGCTGCTGATGCTGTGAGACGGTGTAATGAAGCGTGTGGGTTACTACATCCAACAACCCAACATTTTGACTTATCCTCTTCGGTAACTTCGGCATCCTTGAGCTTGGACTACAAATCGCAGTGAGAAATAAAAATGGCGGATTGCTCGAAGTGTTGGGCCTGGAGTCAATGTCCTAATGTGTCAGTTCCGCTGCAAATACTGTGACGTTATTGTTCAAAAAAGTAATAAAGTAATTTTACCAAAATCGCTACATCTGGTTAGGGGAGGAAATGCTAACGGCGCAGCAGCTACGCTAACCCGGAAGTAGCGACTTAAGTAAATATTACTTTTTTAGCAGTAGGTGTGGCATTTTTGGCTAATGAGTCTGAGAAATAAGTAGCTTCAGTAACTCTGTTGAGTTTCAGAAATATTGATGGTTGTTTTTAAGACTTTTTAATGTTTTTTCTCGCATATTTGCCCGTCTGCCAGGACCCGGATGCAGAAGTCGTGACGTCACACTTAACAAACGAATAGGAAATACCTCGGCTTAAACATCATGCACATCCAATGGCAACAGTGATGGCAATATCTCTCTAAGATGACAAAGCAACAAACAACAGTTCAATGATGGCACAGCTCATTGGTATTTTACTTGTGTTTACATATTTATTTTACTTTATTTTATGTCTTATATGTCACATGTCTGAATTTAGCTGAACGTACCCTGGCCAAGCCTTTTCCTGTGCTGCTGTAATAAGGACGTACTTCTCTTTCAGGGTGCTGTGATCACTGACCCAGGGAGAGCTTTAATCTGGAGAAACCACCGGAGATCAGGTAATAACTGGACCAGACACACAGTGTTCATGCACTAGCCTCAGGGAAACAACATCCACGTCTTTGATTGTAAATGTACTTTGTGGATCTTACGATAAATAAACAAAATACTCTTTGGCGTCACTGCCACCGAGTCGCAAAGAGGAAGCAGCAGTTAACCACAAGACGGTACAGGCTACAGAAGGAAGAGTTGAAGAAATAACAGAAATTTTACATAATTTGTAATCTCAAGAAATATGTTTGTGTCACAGGTTGAAATGGCAATGGGAGCCTACGTGGTGGTGCAATCAATGAAACGAGGGGGTTAAAAGGATAAAATACAATTTATTAAAAAGGCCTGTATAAAAGTCAATATAAAACATTAAAAAAAAGGACTAAAAGGGGGGCTAAAAGTAAGGAGCTGGTGTGCGTGCTCGAAGGTGCCATATTGTTCCGGTGTTCCAGGAGGGGGTCCGGGTGTCCTAAGAATTTCCCACAGGAACTGATCCAAATATATATTCAGGAAGTCCAAGTTTAACTTTTACGGTATAATACAATATTTATCCAACTCAGACACATACTCAGGCCTCCTGTCGTCTGAAGATCTCAATTAATTTGGCATCTGGAGCTGCAGTTTACTTTAACTGCCATTTTTAAAATATTTGTTGAAGTAAGACAGAGAAGGATTTTCACATGGATCATTGCTTTCCTCTTGAGAAATAAGGTAAATGTTTTCTCTATATGTAGTACATGCTCGAACTGTTGATGACGAGATCACTGTATCTCTCCACTCTTTATCCACTTAAAGTAGTTTTAAAATTATGATTTTATTCAGACAGCCAAGGCAGTTGACAATGTCTTTAGTCACAACATTAAACAAGTGGGATAGTTGACCCAGTTATTTTATTATATTTTATCTATTTATTTTATGTTTGTTTCAATCACCCAAGTGGGTGATTGACAACCTTTATGATTTCTAACAATGACCTAACACTAAAGAAGACCCATTTGTACATTTCTTAGTAGGTGAATCCTCCAGCCAGGTCATTCTGACCATCAGCCTGGAGAAAGGGGCCCCCGGGTGCGGCACTGCCGTTGACCACTGCTCCTGACAGGTTGCCTCAGCAGCATTGAAAGGTTGAATGCAGGGGACAAATTTCCCTATGGGGGAAAT
This sequence comes from Neogobius melanostomus, assembly GCA_007210695.1. Lineage (NCBI taxonomy): Eukaryota > Metazoa > Chordata > Actinopteri > Gobiiformes > Gobiidae > Neogobius > Neogobius melanostomus. Next base: position 25,605 of record VHKM01001225.1, on the reverse strand, counting down.
AAAGTATACAAAGATTTTTTAACAATAAAGTAGTGATGGGCGAGTGAAGCCTTGTAACACTTTGAGGCTTTCCTAGCAAAAATGTGTTGTAAGCTTCGAAGTCTCTAAGCTGTTTCATTCTGTTTGAACACTGACCTCTTGTGGAAAAACGTTATTATCGCGACTCAAGCACCAACACAATCATGTGAGCAAGAAAAGTTTCATACAGACGTGTGGCGGTTTTATTATTTACAGCCTGATATTGATGTTTGAATGATCAAATCAATCATAGGCCGATAAATAATAGTTATTTTCTTTGTAACGTGGATCTGTGGGCGGAACTCCAGTGGGCGGGGCCTCAGTCTCCTGCGGCTCTGCTGCTAAAGGAAGGACATCAATGCGCAATCTTTTTATTTCATTCACTCAGAGCTAATTTTGTCACTATTTGCTGTAGATCGTGCTCCTCATGTTTCCTCGCCTGGTCAGCCCCACGCCTGCTTTTCTATCACTGCAAAAGCAGGACTTTGTAAAGAAGAGGAAAATATATATTATATAAAATGTATTCTGGCTGGCCCACAGCCACTTTCACCACATGAACGCAGTTAAATGGCAAATGGGAGAACTATAGCATATTTATTTATCACTAATGATTTACATCACTATATGGATGAGAAAACATCAGTTGTTTAGCGCCTCGCCGCCCAAGGCAGCAGTGAGACGCTCAGAGCCAATGACCCGTTTTAAGACACGATATGCAACTCTCCGAATGAAGCAGTTTTCGAGACAGTCACGTGACCAGACGTTACTGAAAGTGGCTCCGACGCAGTGTTTCGAAACATCTGCTTCAGGAAGAGCGATACAAGCTCCGGAGCGCCGAGTTTTTTGGCCATCACTACCATAAAGTCATTCACGACAGATAAAAATGGAGATGCATTTTGCAGATATAGGAGGTATTTTTTCATTAGAATATAATGGCCTAACTCCTCCAAAGGCCTCTGGAGGAGTTAGGCCAGAGCTCGGCGTGGTTGCTTGTGTACGCGACCACGCATGGATACAAGCAGCTGTCATAAATCACTTGTTAATGTAAAAATATACATATATTCTATACAGCACACAAAGTCAAACTAATCCTATTGTTTCCCCCGAGCCACAGCTTCACAATAAACTGACTGAAAATACATGCAACTGCCTACTTTTCCCTCAGTTGCAATGAGATTTAAAATCTGAAGTTTTATGGCAGAAAGATCCTCAGGTTCTTCCATGGCCCCGTTATATTCTAATGGGAAAATACCTTCAAAACCTAAACTCTACTATCAAAACCTAAACTCTGCTATCAAAACCTAAACTCTGCTATCAAAACCTAAACTCTACTATCAAAACCTAAACTCTATCAAACCTAAACTCTGTTATCAAAACCTAAACTCTACTATCAAAACCTAAACTCTACTATCAAAACCTAAACTCTACTATCAACCTAAACTCTACTATAACTAAACTCTACTATCAAAACCTAAACTCTGCTATCAAAACCTAAACTCTACTATCAAAACCTAAACTCTGCTATCAAAACCTAAACTCTATCAAAACCTAAACTCTGCTATCAAAACCTAAACTCTACTATCAAAACCTAAACTCTACTATCAAAACCTAAACTCTGCTATCAAACCTAAACTCTATCAAACCTAAACTCTACTATCAAAAACCTAAAACTCTACTATAAACCTAAACTCTACTATCAAACTAAACTCTACTATCAAAACCTAAACTCTACTAACCTAAACTCCTACAAAACCTAAACTCTATCAAAACCTAAACTCTACTAAACCTAAACTCTACTATCAAACCTAAACTCTACTATCAAAACCTAAACTCTACTAAAACCTAAACTCTATAAAACCTAAACTCTACTATCAACCTAAACTCTACTACAAACCTAAATCAACCTAAACTCTACTCAAAACCTAAACTCTACTATCAAAACCTAAACTCTACTACTAAAACCTAAACTCTGCTATCAAAACCTAAACTCTACTATCAAAACCTAAACTCTACTATCAAAACCTAACTCTACTAAAACCTAAACTCTACTATCAAAACCTAAACTCTACTATCAAAACCTAAACTCTATCAAAACCTAAACTCAGTATCAAAACCTAAACTCTACTATCAAAACCTAAACTCTACTATCAAAACCTAACTCTACTATCAAAACCTAAACTCTATCAAAACCTAAACTCTGTTATCAAAACCTAAACTCTGCTATCAAAACCTAAACTCTACTATCAAAACCTAAACTCTACTATCAAAACCTAAACTCTACTATCAAAACCTAAACTCTATCAAAACCTAAACTCTGTTATCAAAACCTAAACTTCTATCAAAACCTAAACTCTACTATCAAAACCTAAACTCTACTATCAAACCTAAACTCTACTATCAAAACCTAAACTCTATCAAAACCTAACTCTATCAAAACCTAAACTCTGCTATCAAAACCTAAACTCTACTATCAAAACCTAAACTCTATCAAAACCTAAACTCTACTATCAAAACCTAAACTCTCTATCAAAACCTAAACTCTATCAAAACCTAAACTCTGCTATCAAAACCTAAACTCTACTATCAAAACCTAAACTCTACTATCAAAACCTAAACTCTCTATCAAACCTAAACTCTACTATCAAACCTAAACTCTGCTATCAAAACCTAAACTCTACCAACCTAAACTCTCTATCAAACCTAAACTCTGCTATCAAAAACCTAAACTCTACTATCAAAACCTAAACTCTATAAACTTCTATCAAAACCTAAACTCTGCTATCAAAACCTAAACTCTGCTATCAAAACCTAAACTCTACTATCAAAACCTAAACTCTGCTATCAAAACCTAAACTCTCTTAAAACCTAAACTCTGTTATCAAAACCTAAACTCTGTTATCAAAACCTAAACTCTGCTATCAAAACCTAAATCTACAATCAAACCTAAACTCTATCAAAACCTAAACTCTACTATCAAAACCTAACTCTACTAAAACCTAAACTCTGCTATCAAAACCTAAACTCTACATCAAACCTAAACTCTGCTATCAAAACTAAACTCTACCAAAACTAAACTCTATCAAAACCTAAACTCTGCTATCAAAACCTAAACTCTACTATCAAAACCTAAACTCTACTATCAAAACCTAAACTCTGCTATCAAAACCTAAACTCTACCAAAACCTAAACTCTACTATCAAAACCTAAACTCTGATATCAAAACCTAAACTCTACCAAAACCTAAACTCTATCAAAACCTAAACTCTATCAAAACCTAAACTCAATCAAAACCTAAACTCTGCTATCAAAACCTAAACTCTACTATCAAAACCTAAACTCTGCTATCAAAACCTAAACTCTGCTATCAAAACCTAAACTCTACTATCAAAACCTAAACTCTATCAAAACCTAAACTCAATCAAAACCTAAACTCTGCTATCAAAACCTAAACTCTACTATCAAAACCTAAACTCTACAATCAAAACCTAAACTCTGCTATCAAAACCTAAACTCTACTATCAAAACCTAAACTCTGCTATCAAAACCTAAACTCTACAATCAAAACCTAAACTCTGCTATCAAAACTTAAACTCTGCTATCAAAATCTAAACTCTACAATCAAAACCTAAATTCTACTAACAAAACCTAAACTCTGCTATCAAAACTTAAACTCTGCTATCAAAACTTAAACTCTGCTATCAAAACTTAAACTCTGCTATCAAAATCTAAACTCTACTATCAAAACCTAAACTCTGCAATCAAAACCTAAACTCTGCTATCAAAACCTAAACTCTGCTATCAAACCCTAAACTCTACTATCAAAACCTAAACTCTACTATCAAAACCTAAACTCTGCTATCAAAACCTAAACTCTACAATCAAAACCTAAACTCTACTATCAAAACCTAAACTCTACAATCAAAACCTAAACTCTGCTATCAAAACCTAAACTCTACAATCAAAACGTAAACTCTACTATCAAACCTAAACTCTGCTATCAAAACTTAAACTCTGCTATCAAAACCTAAACTCTGCTATCAAACCTAAACTCTGCTATCAAAACCTAAACTCTGCTATCAAAACTAAACTCTGCTATCAAACCTAACTCTGCTATCAAAACCTAAACTCTGCTATCAAAACTTAAACTCTGCTATCAAAACCTAAACTGCTATCAAAACTAAACTCTGCTATCAAACCTAAACTCTACTATCAAAAACCTAAACTATGCTATCAAACCTAAACTCTGCTATCAAAACTTAAACTCTGCTATCAAAACCTAAATTCTGCTATCAAAACCTAAACTCTGCTATCAAAACCTAAACTCTACTATCAAACCTAAACTCTGCTATCAAAACCTAAACTCTAAATCAAAACCTAAACTCTGCAATCAAAACCTAAACTCTACAATCAAACCTAAATTCTACTATCAAAACCTAAACTCTGCTATCAAAACTTAAACTCTGCTATCAAAACTTAAACTCTGCAATCAAAATCTAAACTCTACTATCAAAATCTAAACTCTACAATCAAAACCTAAATTCTACTATCAAAACCTAAACTCTACAATCAAAACCTAAACTCTGCTATCAAAACTTAAACTCTGCTATCAAAATCTAAACTCTACAATCAAAACCTAAATTCTACTATCAAAACCTAAACTCTGCTATCAAAACTTAAACTCTGCTATCAAAACCTAAACTCTGCTATCAAAACCTAAACTCTGCTATCAAAACTTAAACTCTACTATCAAACCTAAACTCTACAATCAAAACCTAAACTCTGCTATCAAAACCTAAACTCTGCTATCAAAACTTAAACTCTGTTATCAAAACCTAAACTCTACAATCAAAACCTAAACTCTGCTATCAAAACCTAAACTCTGCTATCAAACCCTAAACTCTACTATCAAAACCTAAACTCTGCTATCAAAACCTAAACTCTACTATCAAAACCTAAACTCTGCTATCAAACCTAAACTCTACAATCAAACCTAAACTCTACTATCAAAACCTAAACTCTACAATCAAAACCTAAACTCTGCTATCAAAACCTAAACTCTACAATCAAAACGTAAACTCTACTATCAAACCTAAACTCTGCTATCAAAACTCTCTCAACTCTCTATCAAAACCTAAACTCTGCATAAACCTCTGCTATCAAAAACCTAAACTCTGCTATCAAAACCTAAACTCTGCTATCAAAACTAAACTCTGCTATCAAAACCTAAACTCTGCTATCAAAACCTAAACTCTGCTATCAAAACCTAAACTCTACTATCAAAATCCTAAACTCTACTATCAAACCTAAATTCTTAACTAACTCTCAAAACCTAAATCTCTATAAACCTAAACTCTACAATCAAAACCTAAACTCTGCTATCAAAACCTAAACTCTGCTATCAAAACTTAAACTCTACTATCAAAATCTAAACTCTACTATCAAAACCTAAACTCTGCTATCAAAACTTAAACTCTGCTATCAAATCTAAACTCTACAATCAAAACCTAAATTCTACTATCAAAACCTAAACTCTACTATCACAACCTAAACTCTGCTATCAAAACCTAAACTCTACTATCAAAACCTAAACTCTGCTATCAAAACCTAAACTCTACAATCAAAACCTAAACTCTACTATCAAAACCTAACTCTACAATCAAAACCTAAACTCTGCTATCAAAACCTAAACTCTACAATCAAAACGTAAACTCTACTATCAAAACCTAAACTCTGCTATCAAAACTTAAACTCTGCTATCAAAACCTAAACTCTGCTATCAAAACTTAAACTCTGCTATCAAAACCTAAATTCTGCTATCAAAACCTAAACTCTGCTATCAAAACCTAAACTCTACAATCAAAACCTAAACTCTGCTATCAAAACCTAAACTCTACAATCAAAACCTAAACTCTGCAATCAAAACCTAAACTCTACAATCAAAACCTAAATTCTACAATCAAAACCTAAACTCTACTATCAAAACCTAAAACTCTACTATCAAAACCTAAACTCTACAATCAAAACCTAAACTCTACAATCAACACCTAAACTCTGATATCAAAACCTAAACTCTTATTATCAAACCTAACTCTACTATCAAAACCTAACACTCCAAATAAGTAACAAGTGTACCTTCATGAGGTGTGTTGGTGTCCCTGCAATTGTTGAATAAGTTGTTGATTTGAGCCGAAGTCTCCCCCTGCGATTAGTGAAGCGCTAGCTGCATACAAAAGTCCCTGGCTTTATTATGCAGAATTCTGGACCCTTTAACTGCTTCATTCCACTGCCTCCTTTTGTCTGAGTCCGTCTGAAAAGCGTGATAAGAGAGAGGTATGGTTGTTTTCTTTCCCCACGAGAGCAAACGGGAACAGAACAAAAGCAAACGCACCGAAAATGAGCCATTTCTTCACGGTCTAACGCTAAACTACAGCCACCAGATGTTGTAGCGAGTTACTTCTGGTTTAAAATGCGGAAGTGTGAAAAAGGTCTATTGTCACTCCCAACAGCAGAGAGGTGAGAATGGCCCAAAACTTCAGAGGACGTTTAATCCCATTTGGCCTTTTGGGAATTGTTAACGTCAAATCACCGCTACGCCTCCAAATATTATTTCCATGTGTTACACATCGTTGGAAAGCTTGGAGACCACACTTTAATAATCTGTGAAAATCTCAAAATGCCCCAGAACCGACTTGTGTCTTTGATTCTAGTGACTGGTCACAAATACAGTATATAACAGTGGGTTCTCCAGCGGGGTGGCAATAGGGGTGGCAGGGACTGGCTCCCGAACATCAGGAGGAAGAACAGCCAGAGGAAAAACTTCAGCACCTGAGGAGTGGCAGCAGCAGGTGCTGTCCCTGGCCTGGAGCGCGGATTGACCGAGTTTGTATTTGGCATAGTGCAGGTACTTTTCGGCGTTAAGTGTGTTTCTCTCAATTTTGAGCATGAAAACTGTGATTCAGCACTACGAATGCTGTACGAATGCTCTCACGCTGAATTACGAAGCACTACTCATCACGAAAGGACACACTCCGTGGCGAACTCCACCAACAGAGGGTGAATTGTGACATTCATGGAAGATTTTTTGACACCCAAAAACTTTCTCCACGAATGTCACAAGCTGATGCGTTCTGTTAAGAATCCCATTAAAATGTGTTAAGTCATGTCGCGAACGTCACGAATGACAGAAAAATGCCATTCGTAACGCATTGTGCTTAAATCCAGCATTAGTCTAAGCATGGGTTGTACTGATACTATGCATACATCCATCCACTGTGTGGCGCTGATGCCCATAGTTACTGCCTGACGTGCTGAATAAAAGTTGTACTGAAAATGGAATCCTGAGTTCGAGTGCAGTCAATACATGGGTCAATGATGGGACAACGTCTACGTCACATCAGTGGCACCAAAAGGTTAACGCCCTTTTTAAGGCAAGGCAACTTTTTTTATACAACGCATTTCGTACACAAGGCAACTCAATGTGTGTACATTGGAATGAACAAGGAAAGATCATCTGAGAACTTTAAATTTACACATGAAAAAAGTTGTCTTTGTTTTATTTAATTGAACGTGAAAAGGAAGCCATGGAAGTGACGCTTCAGATAATTCACAGAGAAGACGGTTTTAAAACTGAGCTGCTAAACTGTGATCATGACATCTGTGACATTTGCCTGTGGAACTTTTTCGCTGGATGCTTTATAATGTCACTACAACAGCTTCAGCTTTTAGTCTGTTGTATTTATATCATCATTAAATTAAAATCATACAGCCTATGATGTGGTTTTGTAGCTTATAGAGCAAATGGTACATGATTCATCTAGCAGCTAACCTACTAGCTGCTAATGCTAACGTTAATGTGCGTTTTAAAACCGAGAGAATCATTAATTAGGCCTAATGCTGAACTTGATGAGTGAATAATTACAGATAAAAGACGTTACACAAAGTGCATAATACACGGCCACCAGGGGGAGCTGTTTCCTCAGTAATGAGCTCTGACATGGCCATAACAGATGCTAGCGATCGATAAACTCGCTCATATAAGTGTCCACAAAAATAAAAAAATCTTCCAATCGTCTTCTGACAGTGGCTTAATGTGTCTGTAATCAAGAACGGACATTGTCCTGTAGTTCTGACACTGGTTTGGAATATTTTATCCCCAGAACGAAAAATAGTCCCTGTTTCACATACACACTAATGCAATTTGTAACTCTCAATTCCCCCAAAAGGGGGCGTTGCTCAGTGAAAATTCCTGGATGTTGCTCCCATCTATATTGTTCAAGCAACGGGCAAAAACTGTAAATGTGCTTTAGAAATAATAAAGTCTGAAATGGCTCAAAGCACAAAGGTAAGACACACAGCACACATGCAGACACAGGGGTTAGACACAAAAGCACTTGTGACTTGATAAAGACGGTGTGAACAGAATAAATGGTTGTGATTTGATTAATGCATTTTAACTTAAAAACCTTTATCTCTTTGGTCACAAAAAGTTTGTTACTTTCGTCCTTTTTTATAAATATATTTTCTTCTGTAGGTGAACTGAAGCTGGAGCCATGGCCACATCAGACCCTCCTTCTGTGATTACAGCCCTCAAGAATGCTCTGTATGACTTTGACGATAAAGATATTACAGACTTCAAGCTACACCTGAGAGACAGGACTCTGTTAGGAAAGTTTGAGGTCATCAGGAGAAGTAAATTGGAGAAAAAATCCCAGGCTGAGATCGTGGAGGTCATGTTGGACACTTACGGCATCTTCGCCATCGAGGTCGTGAAGAAAGTCCTGAGGACCATGGACAAAAACTCAACAGCGGACGAGCTGTGTGAATGCCCCTATGACCCTGAAGGTAAGAATGACCTCTGACCCCTCCTCTTCTGTCTGGGAGATCATCCACAACAGCTCTGTGTCCTTTTTTTGGAACACGTTTTATTTAGTTTATTTATTTAAAAGGGACTGTGTACAATTATAATAAATGTTACCATTTGATGCATTGTACCAGAGTTAGTCTGAGGCTAATTCATATCTGTAGTCCTTGCAGGGAACGGACAATCCATAACAAAAAACAAGACGAGATTCACAAGACAAGGGGTTGACCAAGAAAGACAACATTACAGATTCAATAAAACCCTTCACCCTCACATAAAACCAGACAAGACACATCAACAACACAAATACAAACAGGCAAAGTTGTTGAGACTTTAATTTAAAAAAACATAGATCTGCAACTTTAGCAAATAATCCATATCTTACCCAGTTTACCTTTGTGTCAGAGACGTCTTTCTCCATTAGGCTGGAGGACTCCATCTCTTCCTCCGCTTCTCTGTGGAGTCCCCAGGGAATTGTCTCTGGACCCACCCTGTTTTCATTATACCTCTTCTTGTGTGAGAGTTGGAAAAGGCACAGAATGGATCATTTTCATGCTGATGGTTTCCAAATCTACATGCTAATCTCCTGGAACAGCCACCGCCCGAACTCAGCCTAGAGACAAGAGCTGTAGAGGATCAGGAGGAGAAGCTGTAGAGGATCAGTCAATCAATCAATCAATGGTTTTGTATTGCCCAATATCACAACAGGAGTTTCCTCACAGCTGCACCGAACATTAAGGCAATAAAACAGAGCAGTAAATAAGACAATGTAAAGTTCAGGTGAATCAAGTATCCAGGCAAACATAATGTCCAAATAAGTGTCAGCAGTAGGTGGCGACGAGCGGCGCGGGTGTCCCCTGTCCTTAGACTCTCCAGCACGGCAAGGAAAAACTCAAAAACCCAGTGGGAGAAAAGAAAAACCTTGGAGAGAACAACAGATGGAGAGATCCACTCCCATGGACGGACAGGCTATAGAGACCCAGGGCCGATGGAGTCCCTTAAGCAGACGGGCCAAGATCGCAGACCATCCAGTCCTTGGTGTCAATCCAGTAGGCAGGGTTCCTCCGTCCAACCGGGTTCCTCCGTTCGATCTAGACAGACACTCCCGAGTGGGAGTGGGGCAGGAGACACCATGTGAATAGTAATGAACAGACTACAGATAAAATAAACATTGTATCATAATAAGACAAAGTTTGCAGTAAGAAGAGAAGAGGATAGTGCTCAGTGTACCGTACTTCCCACATCAGTGTTTCTTTTAAGGCAGCTTTACTTCAGGCTGTGGGTTAGAGCACAGCCTGAAGTGCTCTAACAGGAGGAGAAGCTGTAGAGGAACAGGAGGAGCTGTAGAGGATCAGGAGGAGGAGTTGTAGAGGACCAGGAGGAGAAACTGTAGAGGAACAGGAGGAGCTGTAGAGGATCAGGAGGAGAAGCTGTAGAGGATCAGGAGGAGCTGTAGAGGATCAGGAGGAGAAGCTGTAGAGGAACAGGAGGAGCTGTAGAGGATCAGGAGGAGAAGCTGTAGAGGAACAGGAGGAGAAGCTGTAGAGGATCAGGAGGAGCTGTAGAGGATCAGGAGGAGAAGCTGTAGAGGAACAGGAGGAGCTGTAGAGGAACAGGAGGAGAAGCTGTAGAGGAACAGGAGGAGAAGCTGTAGAGGAACAGGAGGAGCTGTAGAGGATCAGGAGGAGAAGCTGTAGAGGAACAGGAGGAGAAGCTGTAAGGAACAGGAGGAGCTGTAGAGGATCAGGAGGAGAAGCTGTAGAGTTCTGGAGGAGCTGTAGAGGATCAGGAGGAGAAGCTGTAGAGGTTCTGGAGAAGCTGTAGAGGAACAGGAGGAGAAGCTGTAGAGGAACAGGAGGAGCTGTAGAGGATCAGGAGGAGAAGCTGTAGAGGTTCTGGAGGAGCTGTAGATGATCAGGGGGAGCTGTAGAGGATCAAGAGGAGCTGTAGAGGATCAAGAGGAGCTCTCTTATGTAAGCGCAGGCTGCAGCAGCACCACAGAAAACGGCAGCCTCGCCTCTAGACTCAGTGAAATATTCCGTCTATTCAACCAGTATCTAAGAATTCATTAGTGTGACGTAAACAATAATAAATAATACAGAGGAGGAAGTAATACTATTAATATTTTTAATAAGATGTGACATAAATGAGCAGAGGCTGAGACAGACGTGTAGTAAGTAAATCAATTTTTTTTATCCATATTTATATTTATACACTTGTATATTTTTTGGCAGGGTTCATACATTTTGGGTAGAACTGTGAACTGTTACATTGATTTCTTGTCACAAATAAAGTGCAAATATACATACATATGTGATGAGGTGAGTAATTTGGGGTAGTGTTGTTCCCATGCGGCCGCTGGGGGCGCACTATAAAAGGCCCCGGTTTAGCGTTGGTTGCCCTCTGACCTTGTGTATCTCCCGCTGCCTGTTGTACCCGGTGCTGGTGCTGGGTTGCTCTGTCCGACAGTGTTGCTGTGGGTCCCTTCACGGAGCGCGTCATGGCGCAACGCTGTAGTGTCGCAGTGGATTGGGTTTGCGGTTCCCCGATGGTCCTGTGACGAGAGTCGTCCCTTAGTACAGCGCACGTATGGTGGCTCTTACGGCTCTACGGCAGTAGCACCAGCGCTGCCCATCGCTGTCTTGTCTTGTCTTCATGTGTCCGTGATTTGGATCTGTCCAGCGGTTGGCGGGGACTTGTTGGAAGACTCTTGCCTTAAATATGAAATACTGTATGTATCTCATGGAGTAAACGTACATCTGTTCTAATCGTTTTAAATTAAGCATACGAAAAAAACATTTTGTAACAAATGAATTCTGTTTAACCAATGGAACACTTGTGCCCTTCGTCAATGGAACTTACCTGTGTGTCTAAAGCTAAGGTTAAGAACCTCGCTCTGCTACACATAATTATCAGTTTCATTATCGGATATCGTTATCAGTCCAAATTTCCATTATCGTGCATCCCGAATAAGAAATATGAGAAAAGTTATGGTCAAATCAACAGAAGAAAAACAGGCACTGAACATTCATCAGTTTGACCAAAGCTTAGAAAACAATCTTTGAACTTCAGGTGTTTGTGGATTTGTCATGTTTGTCAGAAAGAACAGTCTCATGTGTAACTGTGTCTGTGTTCAACAGAAATCCTTAAAGTGTGTAATAACAACATGAAATCAGAGCTGAGAGAGAGGTTTGAGTTTCTGTCTGAGGGAGTGAGCTCCAGGAAACAGATGGAGTTTAATGACGGCTACACTGAGCTCTTCATCACTGAGGGAGACTCTGGGCAGGTCAATGAGGAGCATGAGGTCAGACAGATGGAGAGAGACTCCAGGAGGTCAGGACAGGAGAAGACCGTCCACTGTCAGGACATTTTCAAAGACCAGAGAGGAAAGCCAATCAGAGCGGTGCTGACGAAGGGCGTGGCCGGAGCGGGGAAGACGGTGCTGACTCAGAAGTTCAGTCTGGACTGGGCTGAAGGCAGAGAAAACCAGGACGTGGAGCTGCTGTTCCACTTCACCTTCAGAGAGCTCAATGAGCTCAGAGGCTTAAAGCTCAGCCTGGTGGAGCTGCTGCATCGCTGCTTCAGTCAAACCAAACATCTCTTCAGCTTTAACGGTCTCCAGCTGCTCTTCATCTTAGATGGTCTGGACGAGTGCAGTCCTCCTCTGGACTTCAGCAATAAGACCAAGAGCCTGATGGATCCCACAGAGAGAGCCTCAGTGGAGGAGCTGCTGGTGAACCTCATCAGGGGGAACCTGCTTCCCTCCACTCGCCTTTGGATAACCACACGCCCCGCGGCGGCCAATCAAATCCCTAAGGAGCACGTCTCCATGGTGACAGAGGTGCGAGGCTTCACCAACGAACAGAAGGAGCAGTACTTCAGGAACAGGTTCACAGACGAGGCCCCCAAAGTCATCTCCCACATCAAGACGTCACGGAGCCTCTTCATCATGTGCCACCTCCCGGTCATCTGCTGGATCATCTCTGATGTTCTGCTCCATCTGATAAACAAAATGACTAAAGATCTTCCAACAACCCTCACTGAGACGTACGTCCACTTCCTGGTGGTCCAAGTCAAAGTCAAGAACAAAAAGTACGAAGGTCAAGAAGAGTCAGATGATCCCTGGACTGAAGAGACCAGGAAGATGGTGAAGTCTCTGGGAAAACTGGCCTTTGAGCAGCTGCTGAACGGAAAGCTGATCTTCTCCCAGAGTGACCTGAGCGAGTGTGGGCTGAAAGCTGAGGAGATCGGTCAGTCTGGAGTCTTCACACAGGTGTTCAGAGAGCAGCCAGGCCAAGGCCCCAAAAAGGTCTACTGCTTCATCCATCTGAGTGTGCAGGAGTTCCTGGCTGCACTTCACGTCCATCAGACCTTCCACAGCTCTGGAGAGAACCTGCTGTCACCATCACACTCCTCTGAGAGCCTTGGATCAACTTCAAGAAAGTCATCCAAGCAGTTGCTTAAACATTCAATATTTAAGATTTTCAAAAGAAAAGGAACTAAACCAACAAAACCATCACCACACTCCTCTAAGAGTACAAACCCAACCCCAGAGGAGATCTTCTACCGCTCTGCTGTGGACCAGGCCTTACAGTGTCCAAATGGACACCTGGACCTGTTCCTGCGCTTTCTCCTGGGCTGTCTCTGCCGACCAATCAGAGGCTGCTGGAGGGTCTGCTGACTAAAACAGGAAGTGACTGGACCAATAAGAGGACAGTAGAGTACATCAAAGAGAAGCTGGATGAAAGGGGCGTGTCTGCAGAGAGGAGCCTGAACCTGCTGCACTGTCTGAACGAGCTGAACGACCGCAGTCTGGTGGAGGAGATACAGAAGGTCATGAGAGGAGGACGTCTCTCCTACAGAATGATGTCTCCAGCTCTGTGGTCCGCCCTGTCCTTCCTCCTGCTGTCATTAGACCTGGAGCACTTTGACCTCAGGAAGTACTGTCCCTCAGAGAAGGCTCTCCTGGGTCTGCTGCCGGTCGTCAAAGCCTCCACCAAAGTCACGTGAGTTTAACTCCTGTCTCTCAGCTGTGTCCTGTGTGTGGACATTGTCAGATAGGGTCAGTGACTGTCTCCTCTCTCCTCAGGCTGAGCAGCTGTGGTCTGACCTCTGACTGCTGTGGTCCTCTGGCCTCAGTGCTCAGCTCCTCCAGTCTGACTCTCCTGGACCTCAGTAACAATGACCTCCAGGACTCAGGAGTGAAGCTGCTGTGTGAGGGACTGAAGAGCGCCCCCTGCAGACTGCACACTCTCAGGTGAGTCTCAGAACAGTCCACTGTCCAACAGTGGAAACAGCAGCTCACATCAGTCACGACGGTGCAGGTGAAAACATTGATCAGTGGGGCGACAGTGGCGCAGATGGTAGAGCAGGTCGTCTCATGATCAGAAGGTCAGGGGTTCGAATCCCGGCTCCTGCAGATGCAGACTGCCGTTGTATCCTTGGGCAAGACACTTCACCCAATGCCTATGCGTGAGTGGTTGGTGGTGGTCGGAGGGACCGTTGGCGCAGATGTGTGCAGCCTCGCTTCTGTCAGTCTGCCCCAGGGGAAACTGTGGCTACAAAATGTAGCTTACCACCATCAGCATTGAGTGAATGAACTCCCCTCCCTTTCATGTGTGAAGCGCTTTGGGTGTGTCATATAAAAAAAAAAGCGCTATACAAATAAGATTCCCTTCCCCCCCAGTGTCAGTTTAGAGATTAGTGTCTTTAACATCTTAGTTTTAATGTCAGAGTAAAAACAGACTAAACTCTTTACGATGTTTGTGGGAATAAACATGCACAAAACTTTCTCCAACAACATCTGCACTTTAGTCGCTCCTACAGACTCCACACTTTACAGGCTCAGACTCAACATTCAGAAGCTTTTTACACAAGGACTTTTACAGATCTAATTCCTGACATGTTTATTCAGCTTTGAAACAAATACAAGGAGGAATTATAATATTTGTCTTGAAGTCACTTGATGGTACTTGCTTTTTGATGATCTGATTTATTGAGTTTATCTGTTTTCAATCTCTTTGATACATTTCCAATGGAACTAGTGGGACAAGGTGAAACTCGTCCCCCTCCTCCCGTTACGGGACAGGCCACATTCATGCATGTGACATTTCACACTCGTCCACAGAGACGACTTTATAAATTCCCCAACATTAGTTTGTTTGAAAAGTTAATATTCAGCCAAATCATCAATGATCATGTGCTCCATCTCCACAGCATGGAGCTAAAATACCGTCCACTTTAGGCTCTTTTCCACATGCAGGCGCGTGTCAGCCGAATGGCTCTTTCACCCGCTTTGTCGAGCTTTTCCATAACAAAGGCCAGGGCCAAACCGGTCTGACCAGGTATAGGTTTTAGGCCCGACCTCTGGCTGTGGCCAAAGCGGGCTACCCCGTGTCTGATGTGACGTGAACAGACTCTGGCCTCTGATTGGCCAACGAGAGAGTGGACAGCCCTCACTATTGACACGCAGGTCATAAGGATTTAATATTTCACAAGATCATACCGCTGTGCTAAAAGGGGATTTTGCTGATATTAGCATTTAGCCGCTGTTAGCGCAGCTTTAGCTGGTGTTAGTATAACATTTACCTGTAGCTTACCTTCATAGTTCGTAGTTTAGCAGTTTCTTTTCTGTTTTAATACAGCTTGGCTCCTCTGAATGATTCCCTAACTCCCACCAGATGACAGCATTTGTCCACATTTGGTCTCATCGTGGCTTACAAAACTTTTAATGACAATATGTACAGCGTGCGGCTCTATGTGGCTCCACCCACAACAAATGCATGTGTGTGTGTGGTGGAAACAGAAAGGTCTGCGGGCTAGTGTCGATACGTGCACGTAGATCGAGGCGTGCGCGGCCGGTTTGCGCTATGTGGAACGACGCCTTTTCACAGCTCAACTAGTCTGTATAAACTTGTGATCCGGCTGGAACAGGACTTAGACTAAACCAGGACTAAACCAGGACTTAGACTAAACCAGGACTTAGACTAAACCAGGACTAAACCAGGACTTAGACTAAACCAGGACTTAGACTAAACCAGGACTAAACCAGGACTTAGACTAAACCAGGACTAAACCAGGACTTAGACTAAACCAGGACTAAACCAGGACTAAAACAGGACTTAGACTAAACCAGGACTTGGACTAAACCAGTTATAAACCACGACTGGATAAGAAACTAGAGTTTTTAATCAAATTGAAAGTTGTCTTTCCCTTTAGCCACAGACCCACGGAGGCTGTTGTTTGTGTAAGTGAGCGCTCTGTGTATTAGACAGTTTGTAAAGTTTTAGGTAATATGAATCAGTGACAGAGTGAGCGCTCTGATGTATAACAGTTGGTAGTTCTTGTAACATGATAGAGACAGAGTGAGCGCTCTGTATGGACAGTTTTAGTATTTGGGAAATGATTAGTGACAGAGTGTCTAGACGCTCTGTGTAGTTAGAGAGTTTTGCTAGAGTTTTGGTAATTGAATTATGACAGAGTTTTACGCTCTGTGTATTAGACAGTCTTCGTAGTTTTGAGCTAAATGCATTGTGACAGAAGTGAGCGCTCTGATCTATTGACATTTTGGTATAGAGTGTTTTGGAAGATGATTACTGACAGAGTGGCGCTCTGTGTATCAGACAGTTATTGGTAGATTTTGTAATTGATTAGTGACCAGACGTGGCGCTGTTGTATGTAGACAGTCTTGGTAGCTTTTGGTAATGATAAGACAGATGAAGCCTCGTGTATTAGACATTTGGTAGAGTCTTTGGAAAATGATTTAACAGACGTGAGCGCTCTGCTGTATTAGAAGTTTTGGTAGTTCATTGGTAAATGATTAGTGACCAGAGTGACGCTCTGTCTACTTGACCAGTTTGTTAGTTTATGGTAAATGATAGTGACAGAAGTGAGCGCTCTGATTAGACAAGTTTTGTAGAGTTTGCTAAATGCATATGACAGAGTGAGCGCTCTGTGGTTTAGGACAGTTTTGTAGTGTTTTGTAAATGATTAGTGACAGAGTGAACGCATCTGTGTATTAGACAGTTTTGGTAGTTTTGGTAACTGATTAGTGACCAGACGTAGAGCGCCTGTGTGATTAGACAGTTTTTTTGTAGTTTTCGTAAAATTGGATTAATAACAGAGTGAGCGCTCTGTGTATTAGACAGTTTTGGGTAGCTTTTGGTAAATGATTAGTGACAGTCGAGCGCTCTGTGTATTAGCAGTTTTACGGTAGTTTTGGTAACATTGATTAGTACAGAGCTGCATCCTCTGTGTATAGACAGTTTCGGTAGATTTTGAATAAAATGATTAGTGACAGACTGAGCGCTCTGTTGTATTAGACCAGTTTTGTAGTTTTGGTAAAATGGATTAGAGACAGGAGTGAGGCGCTCTGGTAGTAACAGTTATTGTAGTTTTGGTAATGATTATTAACAGAGTGAGCCTCTGTGTATTATGACAGTTTTGTAGTTTTGGTTAAATGAATTAGAACAGAGCTGACAGCTCTGTTATTAGACAGTATTGGTTAGATTTTGGTAAATGATAGTAAACAGAGTGAGCGCTTCTGTGTATTAGACAGTTTGTTAGATTTTGTAAATGCATTAGTGACAGAATGAGCGCTCTGTGTATAGACAGTTTTGTAGTTTTCGGTAAATGCTAAGTGACAGAGTGAGGCGCTCTGTGTATTAGACAGTTTTGTAGTTTTGGTAAATGATTATGACAGAGGAGCCTCTTGTATTAGACAGTTCTTGGTTGAGATTTGGTTAAATGACTGTGACAGAGTGAGCGCTGCTGTTATTTAGGACATGTTTTGGTATTTTGGGTAAATGATTAGTACAGGATGTGAGCCTCCTGTTATTGACAGTTTTGGTAGTTTTCGTAAATGGATTACGTGAGCGATGTGAGCGTCTGTCGTATTAGGACAGTTTGGTAGAGTTTTGGGTAATGATTAGTGACGAGGTGAGGCGCTCTGTGTATTAGACAGTGTTTGGTAGAGTTTTGGTTAATTGTGAGTAACCAGAGTCGAGCGCTCTTGTGTATTAGACAGTCTTTGGTAGTTTGTTGTAAATGATTATGGACAGATATCATGACGGCTCTGTGTATTAGACAGTTTTCGGTAGTTTTGGTAAATGATTAGTGAAGAGTGAGCGCTCTGTTATTAGACAGATTTTGGTAGAGTTTTGTAAATGATTAGGACAGACGTGAGCCCTCGTGTCATTAGACAGTATTTGGTTAGGAGTGTTGGTAAATGAATTAGAGACAGAGTGAGCGCTCTGTGTATTAGACAGTTTTGGTAGTTTTGGTAAATGATTATGACAGAGTGAGCGTCTGTGTATTAGACAGTTTGTAGTTTTGGTAATGATTAGTGACGAGTGAGCGCACTGTTTCTGTATTAGGACAGTTTTTGGTAGATTTGTAAATCATTCAGTAGACAGATCGTGACGCTCATGTGTATTAGACAGTTTTGGTAGTCTTTCGTAAATGATAGTGACAGATACGCTCTGCATGTATTAGAAGTGTTTGTATTTTGTTAAATGATGTAGAGACAGAGTGAGCGCCTGTGTATCTATACAGTTTTGGTAGAGTTTTGGTAAATGAATTAGTGACAGAGTGACCGCTCTTAGTATTAGGACAGTTTTGTAGTTTTGTTAACATATTTAGATACAGAGTGACCGCTCTGTGTATTATACAGTTTGGTAGAGTTTGGTAAATAGAGTATGACAGAGTGACCTACTGTGTATTTAGAAAGTTTGTGGCTTAGTTGGTAAAGATTAGTGACAGAAGTGACGCTCTGTGTATAGACAGTATTTTAGAGTTTGGCGTAAATGATTAGTGACAGAAGTTGACGCTCTGTGTTATTAGACAGTTTTGGTAGTTTTGGTAAATTGATTATGACAGAGTGAGCGCTCTGTTATCAGACATTGTGGTAGTTTGGTAAATGATTTAGTACAGAGTCGAGCTGCTCTTTGTATGTAGACAGCTTTTTGGCTAGAGTTTTTGGTAAATGATATTAACAGAAGTGAGGCCGCTCTGTGTATTAGACAGTTTGTAGTTTGGATTAAATTGATTTAGAGACAGAGTGAAGCGCTCTGTGTATTAGGACGGTTTGGTAGTTTGTAAAATGATTAGAGACCAGAGTGACGCTCTGTGTATTGACAGTTTGGTAGATTTTGTAAATGATTGAGTAACAGAGTGAGCGGCGTCTGTGTATACACAGTTTTGGTAGAGTTTGTAACAGTGATTAGTGACGGAGTGAGCGCTCTGCTTAATTAGACAGTATCTGGTTAGAGTTGGTATGAATGATTATTGACAGACGGTGAGCGGTTTTGTATTAGACAGTTTTTGGTAGAGTTTGTAATGCATTATGACAGAGGTGAGCCGCTTGTTGTATTAACAGTTGTAGAGTTTATGTAATGATTAGAGACAGAGATGAGCGCTCTGTGTATTAGACGTATTTGGTGTAGAGTTTGGTAAATGGATTAGTGCAGAGTGAAGCGCTCTGTGTATTAGACAGTTGGTGTTTTGGTAAATTATTTAGAGACAGAGTCGAGCGCTCTTGTATTAGACAAGTTTTGGTTAGAGTTTTGTAAATGGATTAGTTCAAAGAGTGACGCTCTGTGTAATTAGACAGTTTTGTGTAGTTTTGTAAATGATTATGACGAATAGGCGCTCGTTGTATTAGACGTTTTGGTGTTTTGGTAAAATGATTAGGACAGAGTTGACGCTCTGTGTATTAGACAAATTTTGGTTAGAGTTAATTTGGTTAAATGATTAAGTAACAGAGTGACGCTCTGTGTATTAACAGTGTTGTAGTTTTGCGTAACATGATAATGACAGAGTGAGGCGTTCTGATGTAATTAGACAGGTTTTGGGTAGTTTGGTAATGAATGAAATTAGTGACAGAGTGTGACGCTCTGTGTATTAGACAGTTTTGTAGAGTTTTGGTAAGATGATTTAAGAGAAAGTAGCTCTCTGTGTATTAGACAGTTTTTAGTTTTGGTAAATGATAGTGACAGAGTGAGCGCTCTGTGATTAGACAGTTTGGTATTGGTACAGATGATGTGAGCTTGACACAGTAGGCGCTCTGTTATGAGACAGTTATTGGCTAGAGGTTTTGGTAAATGATTAGAACAGATGTGAGCGCTCTGTTATTAGACAGTTTGTCGACTTTTGGTTAACATATTTAAGTAACAGAGGTGACGCTCTGTGATTAGACAGTTTGTAGTTTTGGTAAGATGATTAGTGACAGACTGAGCGCTCTGTGTATTAGACAGTTTTGTAGTTTTGGTAACATGTATTCAGTAACGAGTTGTGAGCGCTCTGGTGTATAGACATTTGGAGTTTGGTTAAATGATTAGTGACAGGATGAGCCTCTGTGTATTAGACAGTTTTGGTAGCTTTTGGTAAATGATTAGTGACAGAGGGTGAGCGCTCTGTGTATTAGACAGTTTGTAGAGTTTTGGTAAAGTGATTAGTACAGAATGAGCGCTCTGTGTATAGCGTTTGGATGAGTTTGGTAAATGAATTAGTGACAGAGGTGACGCTCTGGTGTATTAGACAGTTTTGGTAGTTTTGTAAATGATTAGGTGACAGACGGTGAGCGCTCTCGTGTATTACGACAGTTTGTTAGAGTTTTGGTAAAATGCATTAGTGACAAGGAGCTCTCTGTGTAGTTAACATTGTGGGTAGTTTTGTTAAATGATGCAGTAACAGAAGTGAGCGCTCTGCTGTATTAGACAGTTTGGTAGAGTTTTGTAAATGATTAGTGACAAGTGAGCGCTCTGTGTCTTAGACAGTTTTTGTAGAGTTTTGTAATGATAGTGACAGGAGGACGCTCTGCATGTATTAGCAGTTTGGTAGAGATTTTCGGTAAAATGATTAGGACAGAGTGAGCGCTCGGTGTATAGACCAGTTTTGTAGAGTTTTGGTAAATGATTATGAGACAGACGTTTGAGCAGCTCTGTGTGATTAGACATTTTGTAGAGTTTTGAGTAAATGATAGTGACGAAGATAGTGAGCGCTCTGTGTATTAGACGGCAGTTTTGTAGACGTTTTGTAAATTATAGTGACAGAAGTGAGGCGCGCTGTTATTAGACAGTTTGGTAGTTGGTAAATGTTAGTAAAACAGAGTGAGCGCTCGGTAGTCAGACAGTTTTTTTTCGTATTTTGTACGAATATATAGTGCACAGATGTGAGCGCTCTGTGTATTAAGAACAGTTTTCTGGTAGTTTTGTAACCAGATCAGTGACAGAGATGAGCGCTCTGTTATTAGACCAGTTATGTAGAGTTTGGAAGATGGATTTAGTGACAATGAGGCGCTCTGTGTTTAGACAGTTTTGGCTTAAGGTTTGCGTAGATGACTTAGATAAGAAGTGAGCGGTCTGTGTATTAGACAGTTTTGGTAAGAGTTTGGGTAAGATGCATAGTAACGAGTGACCGCCTGGTTATTAGCAGTTTTGGTGTTTGGTTAAATGATAGTGACAGAGTGAGCCGCTCTTTGTATTTAGACAGTTTTGTAGTTTTGGCTAAAAATGATTAGTGACAGAGGACGCTCTGTTGTATAAGGACATTTTCGGTTAGTTTTGTAAATGCCATTAGTGACAGAGTGAACGCTCTGCGTGTATTAGACAGTTTTGTAGTTTGTAAATGATAGTGACCAGAAGTGAGCTGTTTTATGTAGACAGTTTGGTAGTTTTTGGTACAATATGAATTAGTGACAGGGTGACCTGCTGTGATAGGACAGTTGTAGAGTTTTGTAAATCATTTAGTGACAGAATGAGCGCTCTGTGTATTGACAGTTTTGGTACGTTTTGGTAAATGATTAGTAACCAGAGTGAGCGCTCTGTGTATTAGACACT
Source organism: Neogobius melanostomus (assembly GCA_007210695.1). Taxonomy (NCBI): domain Eukaryota; kingdom Metazoa; phylum Chordata; class Actinopteri; order Gobiiformes; family Gobiidae; genus Neogobius; species Neogobius melanostomus. Next base: position 3,891 of record VHKM01001225.1, on the reverse strand, counting down.
GTGGTGTAAGATGTATTAGTTAAACAGAGTGAGCGCTCTGTGTATTAGACAGTTTTGTAGTTTGGTAAATGATTAGATGACAGAGTGAGCCTCTGTGTATTAGACAGTATCTTGTAGTTTGTAAATGATTGGACAGATGTGAGCGCTCTGTGTATTAGACACGTTTTGGTATTTTGGTAAATGATTAGTGACAGAGGGAGCGCCTCTGTTATTAGACAGTTTTGTTATTGGTAAATGATAGTGACAGAGTGAGCGCTCTGTGTAGTAGACAGCTTTTGGTATTTTGGTAAATGATTAGTGACAGACCAGTGAGCGCTCTGTGTATTAGACAGTTTTTGTAGGTTGTAACTGATCTAGTAAGATGAGCGCTTGTTATTAGACGAGTTTGTAGTTTGGTAAAATGATTATTAACAGATGGAGCCGCATCTGGTTATTAACAGTTTTAGGTAGTTTTAGTAAAATGAATTGAGTGACCAGAGTGAGCGGGCTCTGTTATTAAGACAGTTTTGGTAGTTTTGTAAATGATTAGTGACAGAGTGAGCGCTTGTGTATTAGACAGTTTTGGCTAGTTTTGGATAAATGATAGGACAGAGGTGAGCGCTCTGTGTATTAGACAGTTTGGTTAGTATTGGTAAATGTATTAGCAGACAGAGTGAGCGCGTCTGTGTATTAGACAGTTTTGGTTAGTTTGGTTAACATATTAGTGAAAAGCAGAGGTTGAGGCGCTCTGCTGTAATTAGACAGTATTGGTAGATTGTAACATGATTAGAACAGAGTGAGCGCTCTGTGTATTAGACAGTTTGTAGATTTGCGTAACATGAATTAGTGACAGAGTGACCTCTGTGTATTAGACAGTTTGCTAGAGTTTTTGTAACATGATTAAGTACAGAGGTAAGCGCTCTGTGTAATTAGACAGTTTTGTAAGATTTGTAAGATGATTTTAGTAACAGAAGTGAGCGCTCACTGTGTATTAGACAGTTTGGTAGTTTTTTAATTGAATTAGTGGACGATGAGCGCTCTGTGTATTAGACAGTTTTAGTTTTGGGAAATGAGTTAGTGACAGAGTGCGGCTCTGTGTATCTAACAGCTTTTGGTGAGTTTTGGTAAATGATTATGACAGAAGTGAGCCGGCTCTGTGTATTAGGACATCTTTGGGTAGTTTTGGTAAATGATTATGACCAGAGTGAGCGCTCTTGCTATTAGACAAGTTTTGGTAGAGTTTTGAAATGATAGAGACAGAGTGAGCCTCTGTGTATTAGACAGTTCTTGTAGAGTTTTGGTACATGATTAGAGACAGAGGTGAGCGCTCTGGTATCAACATTTGGGGATAGAGTTTTGGTAAATGATTAAGGACAGATTGAGCGCTCGGTGTATTAGACAGTTTGGTAGTTTGGTAAATGATTAGTGAGCAGAGTCGAGCGCCTTAGTTATTAGACAGTTTTGTGAGTTTTGTGTAAATGATTAGTGACAGAGTGACGCTCTGGTATTAGACAGTTTTGTATTTTTGGTAAATGAATTGATGACAGGAGTGAGCTCTGCTGATTAGACAGTTTGGTAGATTTTGGAAAGGGATTAGTAACAGAGTGAGCGCTCTTGTATTAGACAGTTGGTAGTTTGAGTAAGATGATTAGTAACAGATGAGGCGCTTCTGGGTATCAGGACAGTTTGGTAGATTTATGGGTAAATGATTAGTGCAGATGTGAGCCTCTGTTTATTAGACAGTTCTTGGTTCAGGTTGTCAAATGAATTAGTGGACAGAGTGACTCTCTGATGTATTAGACGAGTTTTGTAGTTTTGTAATGATTAGAGACAGAGCGTGAGCGCTCTGTGTATAGACAAGGTGGTAGTTTTGTAAATGATTAGTACAGATGTGAGCGCTCTGTGTTTAGACAAGTTTTGTAGTTTTTAACAAATGATGAGTGACAGGTGAGCGACTTGCTGTGTATTAGACATTTTGGTTATTTGGTAATGATTAGTGACAAGTGAGCGCTCTGTATAGACAGTTTGTAGAGGTTTGAGTAATATGAGTAGTGAACAAAGTGAGCCTTGGTATTAGACAGTTTTCAGGTAGAGTTTTGCGTAATATATTAGTAACAGAGATGAGCGCTCTGTTATTAGGACACTATTTGGTAGGAGTGTTTGGTAAATGATTGGAGTGACAGAGACCGTCTGTGATATTAGACAGTTTGGTAGTTTTGGTAACATGATTAGTGACAGAAGCTTAGCGCTGCGTTGTGGATTAGAACCAGTTTTGGTTATTTTGTAAATGATTAGTTGACAGAGCTGAGCGCTCTGTGTATTAGACAGTTTTGGTAGAGTTTTGGTAATGATTAGTAAACAGACGTGCAGCGCTCTGTGTATTCAGACAGTATTGGTAGTTTTGCGAAATGATTAGGACAGAGTGAGCGCTCTCGCTTGTATTAGACAGTTTTGTGAGTGTGGGTAAATGATTAGTACAGAGGAGCGCTGTCTGTTTTATTGAGACAGTTTTGTAGTTTTCGGTAATGCATTATACAGATTGAGCTCTGTGTATTAGAACACTTTTGCGTAGTTCTTGGTTGTAAATGATTAATTGACAGAAGTGAGCGCTTGGTATTGACAGTTTTGTAGAGTTTTGGATAATGATAGAGACAGAGTGAGCGCTCTGTGTATTAGACATTTTGTAGATGTTTTGTGTAAAATCGATTAAGACAGACGTGAGCGTCTTGTATTAGACATTTTGGTAGTTTTGGTAAATGATTAGTGACAGAGTGAGCGCTCTGGTATATAGGACAGTTTTGCGTAGATTTTGTAAGATGCTTAGTGGACAGAGTAGCGCTCTGTGTCATTAGGACATTTGGTATTTTGTAAATGATTATAACAGTGGGAGGTGAGCGCTCTGTGTATTAGACAGTTTTGTAGAATGATGTGCAACAGAGTGAGCGCTCTGTGTATTAGACAGTGTTTGGGAGTTTTGCGTAAATGATTAGTACAGAGGTGAGCGCTCTGTGTATTAGACATTTTGGTAGTTTTGGTAAGTGATTAGTGACAGCAGTGACGCTCTGTTTTTTTGGTATTAGACAGGTTTTGTATTTTGTAAATGCATTGAGACAGAGTGAGCGCTCCTGTGTATCAGACAGTTTGTTGGTAGTTCTTTGGTAATGATAGTGACAGAAGTGAGGCTCTGTGTATTAAGACAGTTTTTGTAGAGTTTAGGTAAATGATTAGTGACAAGTTGAGACGCTCGGTATTAGACAGTTTTGTAGGTTTTGGTAAATATTACATTTGACAGGACGTGAGCGCTCTGTGATAGACATTTTTTTGGTAGTTTTGGGTAATATGATAGTGACAGAAGAGTGAGCGCTCTTGTATTTAGGCAAGTTTTGGTAGTTTTTGGTAATGATTATGGAAGCAGAGGTGAGCGCTCTGTGTATTAGACAGTTTGGTATTTGAGGTAAGATGATTTAGGTAACAGAGTGAACGCTCTGTGATATTAGACAGTTTTGGTCATGTTTTGGTAAATATTAGTACAGAGTGAGCGCTCTGTGTATTAGACAGTTTTGGTATTTTGGTAAATGATTCAGCTACAGAGGTGAGCGCTCTGCTGTATTAGGACAGTTTTGGTAGTTTGGTTAGAATATTAGTGGACAGAGTGAGCGCATCTGTGTATTAGACAGTTTTCGTAGTTTTGCGGTAAGATGATTAGAGACAGAGTGAGCGGCTCTGTGTATTAGGACAGTTCTTGGTAGTTTTGGTAAAATTATTAGTGACAGAGTGAGCGCTCTGTGTATTAGACAGTTTTGGTATGTTTAGGTAAATGATATATGACAGACGGTGACGCTGCTGTGTATAGGACAGTTTTGTAGAGCTTTGGTAATATTGAGGTGACGAGAGGTGAGCGCTTTCTGTTGT
>VHKM01001224.1:22500-174480 GCA_007210695.1 Neogobius melanostomus | reverse complement strand
GGGACTAACCAAGACAAAGAAGAGACTTAAACCAATGACTAAAGAAAGGGACTAAACCAAGATCTACAAGAAGAGAACTAAACAGGACTAAGAACGGACTAAACCAAGACTAAAGAAGAGACTAAACCAGGACTAAGGAAGGGACTAAACCAAGACTAAAGAAGAGACTAAAAACCAAGACTAAAGAAGGGACTAAACCAAGACTAAAGAAGGGACTAAACCAAGACTAAAGAAGGGAACTAAAAACCAGGACTAAAGAAGGAACTAAACAAGACTAAAGGAAGGAACTAAACCAAGACTAAAGAAGAGGGACTAAACCAAGACTAAAGGAAGAGACTAAAACCAAGACTAAATAAGGAACTAAACCAATACTACAAGAAGGGAATAAAAAGGACTAAAGCGAAGGAACTAAACCAAGACTAAAGAAGGGAACTAAACCAAAGACTAAGGAAGGGAACTAAACCAAAAGGACTAAAGAAGAGACTAAACCAAGACTAAAGAAGGGGACTAAAACCAAGACTAAAGAAGGAACTAAACCAAGACTAAAGAAGGAACTAAACCAAGGACTAAAGAAGGGACTAACCAAGACTAAAGAAGGGAACTAAACCTAGACTAAAGAAGGACTAAACCAAGACTAAAGAACGGGACTTAAACCAAGGACTAAAAGAAGGAAACTAAACAAAGACGAAAGAGGAACTAAACCAAGGACTAAAGAGGAACTAAACCAAGACTAAAGAAAGAAACAAACCAAGACTAAAGAATGAACTAAACCAAGACTTAAAGAAACAGGAACTAAAAACAAGGGACTAAAGAAGGGACTAAACCAAAAGACTAAAGAAGGAACTAAACCAAGACTAAAGAAGGAACTAAACAAGACTTAAAGAAGGGACTTAAACCCGGACTAAAGAAGGGACTAAACCAAGACTAAAGAAGGAACTAAACCAAGAACTAAAGAAGGAACTAAACCAGGACTAAAGAAGAAACTAAACCAAGGACTAAAGAAGGGCAACTAAACCAAGACTAAAAAGAAGCGAACTAAACCAAGACTAAAGGAAGGAACCTAAAACCAGGACTAAAGAAGGCGACTAAACCAAGACTAAAAGAAGGGGACTAAACAAGACTAAAGAAGGAACTAAACCAAGACTAAAGAAGGAACTAAACCAAGACTAAAGAAGGAAACTAAACCAAGACTAAAGAAGAACTTAAACCAAGACTTAAAGAAGGGACTAAAACCAGGACTAAAGAAGGAACTAAACCCAAAGACTTAAAGAAGGGACTAAACCAGGACTAAAGAAGGGGACTAAACCAAGAACTAAATGAAGGAACTAAAACCAAGACTTAAAGAAAGGACTAAACCAGGACTAAAGAAGGAAAACTAAACCAAGACTAAAGAAGGAACTAAACCAAGACTAAAGAAGGGACTAAACCAAGACTAAGAAGGAACTAAACCAGGACTAAAAGAAGGGACTAAAAAACCAAGACTAAAGAAGGCGGACTAAACCAAGACTAAAGAAAGAGACTTAAACCAAGACTAAAGAAGGGAAACTAAAACCCAAGACTAAAGAAGGAACTAAACCAGGACTTAAAGAAGGGACTAAAACAAGACTAAAAGAAGCGAACTAAAACAGGACTAAAGAAGGACTAAACCAAGACTTAAAAGAAGGGACTAAACCAGGACTAAAGAAGGACTAAAACCAAGACTAAAGAAGGAACTAAACCAGGACTAAAGGAAGGAACTAAACCAAGACTAAAAGAAGGAACTAAAACCAAGACTAAGAAGGAACTAAACCAAGACTAAAGGAAGGAAACTAAACCAGGACTAAAAGAAGGCAAACTAAACCCAAGACTAAAGAAGGAACTAAACAAGACTAAAGAAGGAACTAAACCAAGACTAAAGAAGGGACTAAACCAGGGACTAAAGAAGAACTAAAACCAAGACTAAGAAGGAACTAAACCAGACTAAAAAAAGAAGGAAACTAAACCAAGACTAAAGAAGGAACTAAACCAAGACTAAAGAAGGAACTAAAAACCAGGACTTAAAAGAAGGGACTAAACCAGGACTAAAGGAAAGGAACTGAAACCAAGACTAAAGAAGGAACAAACCAAGACTAAAGAGGAACTAAACCAGGACTTAAAGAAGGGACTAAACCAGGACAAAGAAGGACTAAACCAAGACTAAAGAAGGAACTAAAACCAAGACTAAAGGAAGGAACTTAAACCAAGACTTAAAGAAGGAAACTAAACAGACTAAAGAAGGGAACTAAACCAGGACTAAAAAAAGAAGGACTAAACCAGGATAAAGAAGGGAACTAAACCAAGACTAAAGAGAACTAAACCAAGATCTAAAAGAAGGGAACTAAACCAAGACTAAAGAGGACTAAACCAAGACTAAAAGAAGGGACAAAACCAAGACTAAAGAAGAGACTAAACCAAGACTAAAGAAGGGACTAAACAAGACTAAAGAAGAGACTTAACCAAGACTAAAGAAGGGGACTAAACCCAAGACTAAAAGAACGAGACTAAACCAAGACTAAAGAAGGCGACTAAAACCAGACTAAAGAAGGACTAAAACCAGGACTAAAGAAGGAACTAAACCAGGGCTAAAGAAGGGACTAAACCAGGACCTAAAGAAGGGACTAAACCAAGACTAAAGAAGGAACTAAACCCAAGACTAAAGAAGGGACTAAACCAAAGACTAAAGAAGGAACTAAACCAGACGTAAAGAAGCGAACTAAACCAAGACTAAAGAAAAAGGGACTAAAACCAAGATAAAGAAGGAAAACTAAACCAGACTAAAGAAGGAACTAAACCAAGGCTAAAGAAGGAACTACAAACCAAGATAAAGAAGGGACTAAACCAAGGGGACTAAAGCAAGGAACTAAAAAACCAAGACTAAAAGAAGGGACTAAAACCAGGACTAAAGAAGGACTAAACCAGGACTAGAAGGGACTAAACCAAGACTAAAGAAGAGACTAAACCAGGACTAAAGAAAGGGACTAAACCAGACTAAAGAAGGGACTTTTAAACAGGACTTAAAGAAGGGACATAAACCAGGGACTAAAGAAGGAACTAACCAAGACTAAAGAAGGAACTAAACCCAAGGACTAAGAAGAAACTAAACCAGGACTAAAGAAGGGGACTAAACCAGGACTAAAGAGGGACATAAACAGGACTAAAAAGAAGGAACTAAACCAGACTAAAAGAAGGAACTAAACCAAGGCTAAGAAGGAACTAAACCAAGACTAAAAGAAGGGGGACCTAAACCCAGCGACTAAAAGAAGGAACGTAAACCAGGACTAAAGAGGAAACTAAACCAAGGCTAAAGAAGGAACTAAACCAAGAACTAAAGAAGGGACTTAACCAGGACTTAAAGAAGGAACCTAAACCAAGATAAAGGAAGGACTAACCAGGACTAAAGAGGGATAAAACCAAGACTAAAGAAAAGACTAAACCAAGACTAAAGAAGGAACTAAACCAGCCGACTAAAGAAGGAACTAAACCAAGACTAAAGAAGAGGACTAAAACCCAAGACTAAAGAAGGGAACTAAACCAGGGCTAAAGAAGGGACTAAACCAAGACTAAAGAAGGAAACTTTTAAACCAGGCTAAAGAAGAGACTTAAAACCAAGACTAAAGAAGGAACTAAACCAAACTAAAGAAGGGACTTAAACCAAGACTAAAGAAGGAACTAAACCAAGACTAAAAGAAGGGACTAAACCTAGGACTATAAGAAGGGACTAAACTAGGGACTAAGAGGGACTAAACCAAGACTAAAGAAGGAACTAAACCAAGACTTAAGAGGGACTAAACCAAGACTAAAGAAGGAACTAAAACCAAGGCTAAAGAAGAGGACTTAAACCGGGACTAAAGAAGGAACCTAAACCAAGGGACTTAAAGAATGAACTAAACCAAGACTAAAAGAAGAGACTTAACCAAGACTAAAGAAGGAACTAAACCAGGGCTAAAGAAGGGACTAAACCAAGACTAAGAAGAGGACTAAAACCAAGGGGACTAAAGAAGGCGAACTAAACCAGGGCTAAAGAAGGGACTAAACCAGGACTAAAAAGAGGACTAACAAGACTAAAGGAAGGAACTTAAACCAAGACTTAAAGAAGGAACTAAACCAAGACTAAAGAAGCGAACTAAACCAAGACTTAAAGAAGGAACTAAACCAGGACTAAAGGAGGGAACTAAACCAAGACTAAAGAAGGAACTTAAACCAGGGCTAAAGAAGGACTAAAACCCAGGACTAAAGAAGGACCTAAACCAAGACTAAAGAAGAGACTAAAACCAGGACTAAAGAAGAGACTAAACCAAGACTAAAGAAGAACTAAACAAGACTAAAGGAAGAAGGAACTAAACAAGACTAAAGAAGGAAACTAAACCAAGACTAAAGAAGGGACTAAACCAAGACTAAAGAAGAGACTAAACCAAGACTAAAGAAGGAACTAAACCAAGGACTCTAAGAAGAGACTTAAACCAAGACTAAAGAGGAAACTAAACCAGGGCCTTAAAGAAGGGACTAAACCAGGACTAAAGAACGGGGAACTAAACCAGGACTAAAGAAGGAAAAACTGAAACCAGGGCTAAGAAGGGACTAAACCCAGGACTAAAGAAGGGGACTAAACCAAGACTAAAGGAAGAGACTAAACCAAGACATAAAAGAAGGGACTAAACAAGACTAAAGAAGAGACCTAAACCAAGGACTTAAAGAAGCGAACTAAAAACCTAGGGCTAAAGAAGGGACTAAAACCAGGACTTAAAGAAGGGACTTAAACCAGACTAAAGAAGGAACTAAACCAGAACTAAAGAAGGGAAAACTAAAAACCAAGGCTAAAAGAAGGAACTTAAAACCAAGACTTAAAGGAAGGAACTAAACCAAGCTAAAAGAAGAACTAAACCAGGACTAAGGAAGGGACTAAACCAGGACTTAAAGAAGGCGACTAAAACGCAGGGACTAAGAAGGAAACTAAACCAGCGACTAAAGAAGGAACTAAACCAAGTAAGAAAGGAACTAAACCAAAGACTAAAGAAGGGACTAAACCAAGACTAAAGAAGGAACTAAACCAAGACTAAAGAAGGACTAAAACCAGGACTAAAGAAGGACTAAACCAGCGACTAAAGAAGGGACTTAACCAAGACTAAAGAAGAGACTAAACCGCAGGACTAAAGAAGGGACTAACCAAGACTAAAGAAGGGACTAAACCAAGGACTTAAAGAAGGAACTAAACCAGACTAAAGAAGGGACTAAAACCATGACTAAAAGAAGGGACTAAACCAGGACCTAAAGAAGGAAACTAAACCAAGGCTAAAGAAGAGACTAAAACCAGGACTAAAGAAGGAACTAAACCAGGAACTAAAGAAGGAACTAAACCAAGGCTAAAGATCAGGAACTAAAACCAAGACTAAAGGAAGAGGACTTAAACCAAGACTAAAGAAAGAACTAAAACCCAAGACTAAAGAAGGAACTAAAAAACCAAGGACTAAAGAAGGAACTAAACCAGACTAAAGAGGAACTAAAACCAAGACTAAAAGAAGGAACTAAACCAGACTTAAAAGAAGGAAACTAAACCAAGGACTAAAAGAAGGAACTAAACCAAGGCTAAAGAAGGAACTAAACCAAGGCCTAAAAAGGAACTAAACCAGGACAAAGAAGGAACTAAAACCAAGACTTAAAGAAGGAAACTTAAAACCAAGACTAAAGAAGCTAACTAAAACCAAGAACTAAAAAGGAAACTAAACCAAGACTATAGAAGGGACTAAACCAAGACTTAAAGAAGGGACTAAACCAGGACTAAAAGGAAGGAACTAAACCAAAGACTAAAGAAGGGACAACCAGACTAAAGAAGGAACTAAACCGAAGACTAAAGAAGGGACTAAACCAGGACTAAAGGAAGGGACTAAACCAGGAACTAAAGAAGGGACTAAAACCAAGGACTAAAGAAAGGAACTAAAACCAAGACTTAAAGAAAGGCGACTAAAAACCAAGGCTAAGAAGAGACTAACACCAAGACTTTAAAGAAGGAACTAAAAACCAAGGACTAAAGAAGAGGACTAAACCAAGGCTAAAGAAGGAACTAAACCAAGACATAAAGAAGGAACTTAAACCAGGACTAAAGAAAGAAGGAACTAAACCAAGGACTAAAGAAGAGACTAAACCAAGGACTAAAGAAAGGGACTAAACAGGACTAAAGAAGGGACTAAACCAAGACTTAAAGAAGGAACTTAAAACCAAGACTAAAGAAGGAACTAAACCAAGACTAAAGAAGGAACTAAACCAAGGCAAAGAAGGAACTAAACCAAGACTAAAGAAGTACTAAACCAAGACTAAAGGAAGGGAAACTAAACCAAGGCTAAAGAAGGAACTAAACCAGGGCCTAAAGAAGGAACTAACCAGGACTAAAGAAGGGAAACTACAAACCAAGACTAAAGAAGGAACTAAACCAAGACGTAAGAAGGGACTAAACCAGCGACTAAAGAGACTAACCAAGGGCTAAAGAAGGAACTAAACCAAGACTAAAGAAGGAGACTAAACCAGGACTAAAGAAGGACTAAACAAAGACTTAAAGAAGGAACTAAACCAAGACTTAAAGAAGGGACTAAACCAAGAACTAAAGAAGGAACTAAAACCAGACTAAAGAAGGAACCTTAAACCAAGACTAAAGAAGGAAACTAAACCAAGACTAAGAAGGGACTAAAACCAGGGACTAAAGAAGGGACTAAACCAAGGACTAAAGAAGGAACTTAAACCAAGACTAAAAGAAGGAACTAAAACCAAAGGGACTAAAAAAGAAGGAACTAAACCAAGGCTAAAGAAGGACTAAACAAGGCTAAAGGAGGAACTTAAACCAGGGACTAAAGAAGGAACTAAAACCAGGACTAAAGAAGGAACTAAACCAAGACTAAAGAGACAGGAAACTAAACCCAAGACTAAGAAGGAACTAAACCAAGACTAAAGAGGAACTAAAACCAAGACTCAAAGAAGGAACTAAACCAAGACTAAAGGAAGGAAACGTAAACCAAGACTAAAGAAGGAACTAAACCAAGACTTAAAGGAAGGAACTAAACCAAGACTAAAGAGGAACTAAACCAAGACTAAAGAAGGAACTAAACCAAGACTAAAGAAGGAACTAAACCAAGACTAAAGAAGGGAACTACCAGGAACATAAAAGAAGGAACTTAAAAACCAGGACTAAAGAAGCGGACTAAACCAAGACTAAAGAAGGAACTAAACCAAAGACTAAAAAGGAACTAAACCAAGACTAAAAGAAGGAACTAAACAAGACTAAAGGAAGAAGGAACTAAACAAGACTAAAGAAGGAAACTAAACCAAGACTAAAGAAGGAACTAAACCAAGACTTAAAGAAGGAACTAAACCAAGACTAAAGGAAGGGACTAAACCAGGACTAAAGAAGGAACTAAACCAGGACTAAAGAAGGAACTAAACCAAGGGCTTAAAGAAGAGGACTAAACCCAGGGACTAAAGAAGGGACTAAACCAAGACTAAAAGAAGGAACTAAACCAAGGCTAAAGAAGGCAACTAACCAGGACTTAAGAAGGAACTGAGAACCAGACTAAAAAGGAACATAAAACCAAAGGCTAAAGAAGGAACTAAACCAGGACTAAAGAAGGGACTAAACCCAAGACTAAAGAAGGAACTAAACCAAGGCTAAAAGAGGAAAACTAAACCAAGGCTAAAGAAGGACTAAACCCAAGGACTAAAGAAGGAAACTAAAACCAGGACTAAAGAAGGAACTAAACCAAAGGCTAAAGAAGGGTACTAAAACCAAGACTAAAGAAGGAAATAAACCAAACTTAAAGAAGTAACTAAAAACCAAAAGCTAAAGAAGGAAACTTAAACCAGGACTAAAGAACGGAACTAAAACCAGGACTAAAGAAGAGACTAAACCAAGACTAAAGAAGAACTAAACAAGACTAAAGGAAGAAGGAACTAAACAAGACTAAAGAAGGAAACTAAACAAGACTAAAGAAGGAAACTAAACCAAGACTAAAGAAGGAACTAAACCAAGACTTAAAGAAGGAACTAAACCAAGACTAAAGAAGGAACTAAAACCAAGACTAAAGAAAGCGGACTAAACCAGGACTAAAGAAGGAAACTAAACACCAGGACTAAAGAAGTTATCTAAACCAAGGAACTAAAGAGGAACTAAACCAAGACTAAAGAAGCGACTAAACCAGACTAAAGAAGGAACTAAACCAAGGACTAAAGAAGGAACTAAACCAACCAAGACTAAAAAGAAGAAACTAAACCAAACTAAAGAGGAACTAACCAAGACTAAAGAAGGGAACTAAAACAAGACTAAAGAAGGACTAAACCAAGACTAAAAAGAAGGTTACTAAACCAAAAGGATAAAGAAGGAAACTAAACCAGGGACTAAAAGAAGAGACTAAACCAGGACTAAAGAAGGAACTAAACCAAGCACTAAAGAAGGAACTAAACCAGGGACTAAGAGAGACTAAACCAGGACTTAAAGAAGGAACTAAACCAAGACTAAAGAAAGAACTAAACCAGGACTAAAGAAGGAACAAACCAAGACTTAAAGAAGAGGACTAAACAAGACTAAAGGAAGGAACTAAACAGACTAAAAGGAACTAAACCAACCAAGACTAAAGAAGAACTAAACCCAGGACTAAAGAAGAAACTTAAAACCAAGGACTAAAGAAGGGACTAAACCAGACTAAAGAAGGAACTAAACCAAGGACTAAAGAAGAGACTTAAACCAAGACTAAAGAAGGAACTAAACCAAGGCTAAAGAAGGGACTAAACCAAAGACTAAGAAGGGACTAAACCAAGACTAAAGAAGGAACTAAACCAAGACTAAAGGAAGGAACCTAAAACCAAAGGACTAAAGAAGGAACTTAAACCAAGACTAAAAGAAGGGACTAAACCAAGACTAAAGAAGGAACTAAACCAAGACTAAAGAAGGAACTAAACCAGGACTAAAGAAGGAAACTAAACCAAGACTATAAGGAAGAGGACTAAACAAGACTAAAGAAGGGACTAAACAGGACTAAAGAAGGGACTAAACCAAGACTAAAGAAGGGACTAAACCAAGACTAAAGAAGGAACTAAAACCAAGGGACTAAAGAAGGAATAAACAAGCGCTAAAGAAGGAACTAAACCAAGCTAAAGAAGAACTAAACCAAGGCTAAAGAAGGAACTAAACCAAGGACTAAAGAAGGACTAAACAGGACTAAAGAAGGAACTAAACCAAGGACTAAAGAAGGAACTAAACAAGACTAAAGAAGGGACTTAAAAGCCAGGACTAAAGAAGGGACTAAAACCAGGACTAAAGAAGGAACTAAACCAGGACTAAAGAAAGGAACTAATACAAGACTTAAATTTAAGGAACTAAAACCAAGACTAAAGAAGGAACTTAAACCAAGACTAAAGAAGAAACTAAACCAAGACTAAAGAAGAAGACTAAACCAAGACTAAAGAAGGAACTAAAACCAGGACTAAAGAAGGGACTAAAACCAGCCGACTAAAGAAGAGACTAAAACCAGGACTAAAGCAAGAGACTAAACCAAGACTTAAAGAAGGAACTAAACCAGGACTAAAGAAAGAGACTAAAACCAAGGACTAAAGAAGGAAACTTAAACCTCAGGGACTAAAGAGGAACTTAAACCAAGACTAAGAAGGAACTTAAACCAAGACTAAAGAAGGAACTAACCAAGACTAAAGAAGGGGACCTAAAACCAAGGACTAAAGAAGGAACTAAACCAAGACTAAAGGAAGGGACTAACCAAGACTAAAGAAGGAAATCTTAAACCAAGGACTAAAGAAGGAACTTAAACCAAGACTAAAGAAGGAACTAAACCAAGACTAAAGGAAGGGACATAAACCAAAGGACTAAAGAAGGAACTAAACCAAGGACTAAAGAAGGAACTAAACCCAGGACTAAAGAAGGGAACTAAACCAAGACTAAAGAAGGAAACTAAACTCCAAGACTAAAAGAAGGAAACTAAACCAGGCTAAGAAGGAACTAAAACCAAGACTAAAGAAGGAACTAAACCAAGGCTAAAGAAAGGAACTAAACCCAAGACTAAAGAAGGAACTAAACCAAGGCTAAAGAAGGAACTAAACCAAGGACTAAAGAAGGAACTAAACCAAGACTAAAGAAGGAACTAAAACCAAGACTAAAGAAGGCAAACTAAACCAAGGCTAAAGAAGGAACTAAAACCAAGACTTAAAGAAGGGACTAAACCAAGACTAAAGAAGGAACTAAACCAGGACTTAAAGAAGGAACTAAACCAGGACTAAAGAAGGAAAACTAAAACAAGGACTAAAGAAGGGAAACTTAAAACCAGGACTAAAGAAGGAACTAAACCAAGGAACCTAAAGAAGGGACTAAACCAAGACTAAAGAAGGAAACTAAACCAAGGACTAAAGAAGGAACTAAACCAAGACTAAAGAAGGAACTAAACCAGGACTAAAGAAAGAGACTAACCAAAGACTAAAGAAGGAACTAAACCAAGACTAACAGAAGAGACTAAACCAAGACTATAAGAAGGAACTAAAACCCAAGACTAAGAAGGAAACTTCGAAACCAGGACTAAAGAAGGAACTAAACCAGACTAAGAAGGAAGCTAAACCAAGGACTTAAAGAAGGGACTAAAACCAAGACTAAAGAAGAAACTAAAACCAAAGACTAAAGAAGGAACTAAACCAGGACTAAAGGAAGGAACTAAACAAGACTAAAAAGAAGGAACTAAACCAGGGCTAAAAGACAGGAAACTAAACCAAGACTAAAAGAAGGAACTAAACCAAGACTAAAGAAGGAACTTAAACCAAGACTAAAAGAAGGAACTGAAAACCAAGACTAAAAGAAGGGAACTAAAACCAGGGCTAAAGAAGGAACTAAACCAAGGACTAAAGAAGGAACTAAACCAGGACTAAAGAAGGAAACTAACCAAGACTAAAGAAGGGACTAAAACCAGGACTAAAGAAGAGACTAAACCAGGAACTTAAAGAGCGAAACTAAACCAAGACTAAAGAAGGGACTAAACCAAGACTAAAGAAGGGACTAAAACCAGTACTAAAGAAGGAAACTAAACCAAAGACTAAAGAAAGAGGACTAAACCAAGACTAAAGGAAGAGACTAAACCAAGACTAAAGAAGGGACTAAACCAGGACCTAAAGAAGGGACTAAACCAGGACTAAGAAGGGACATAAACAGGACTAAAAAGAGACTTTAAACCAAGGCTAAAGAAGGGACTAAACAAGGACTAAAGAAGGAAACTAAACCAAGGACTAAAGAAAGGAAACTAAACCAAGATAAAGAAGGAAACTAAACCAAGACTAAAGAAGGAACTAAACCCAAGACTTAAAAGAAGAAACTAAACCAAGGACCTAAAGAAGGAACTAACCAAGACTAAAGAGGAACTAAACCAAGACTAAGAAGGAAACTAAACCAAGACTAAAGAAGGGACTAAAACCAAGACTAAAGAAGGGAACTAAACCAAGACTAAAGAAGGAACTAAACCAAGACTAAAGAAGCAGACTAAACCAAGACTAAAGAAGGAACTAAACCAGGACTAAAAGAACTAAACCAAGACATAAAGAAAGGAACTAAACCAAGACTAAAGAAGGGACTAAAACCAGGACTAAAGAAGGGAACTAAACCAGACTAAAGAAGGAACCTAACCAGGACTAAAGAAGGAACTAAACCAAGACTAAGAAGGAAACTAAACCAAGACTAAAGAAGGGAACTTTAAACCAAGACTAAAGAAGGGACTTAAACCAAGACTAAAGAAGGAACTAAACCAAGACTAAAGAAGGAACTAACCAATTACTAAAGAAGCGAACTAAACCAAGACTAAAGAAAGGACTAAACCAAGACTAAGAAGGAACTAAACCAAGGACTAAAGAAGGACACTAAACCAAGACTAAAGAAGGGACTTAAACCAGGACTAAAGAAGGGACTAAACCAAGACTAAAGAAGAACTAAACCAAGACTAAAGAACGGACTAACCAAGACTAAGAAGAGACTAAACCAAGACTAAAGAAGGAACTAAAACCAAGACTAAAGGAAGAGACTAAACCAAAGACTAAAGAAAGGAACCTAAACCAAGACTTAAAGAAGGAACTAAACCCAAGACTAAAGGAAGAGACTAAAACCAAAGGACTAAAGAAGGAACTAAACCAAGACTAAAGAAGAGACTAAACCAAGACTAAAGAAGGAAACTAAACCAAGACTAAAGAAGGAATACTAAACCAAGACTTAAAAGAAGAGACTAAACCAAGGGACTAAAGGAAGGAACTAAAACCAAGACTAAAGAAGGAGACTTAAACCAAGACTTAAAGAAGGAACTTAAAACCAAGACTAAAGAAGAGACTAAACCAAGACTAAAGAAGAACTAAACCAAGGACTAAAGAAGACTTAAAACCAAGACTAAAGAAGGAACTAAACCAAGACTAAGAAGGGACTAAACCAAGACTTAAAGAAGAGACTAAACCAAGACTAAAGAAGAGACTAAACCAAAAGACTAAAGAAGAGGACTAAACCAAGACTAAAGAAAGAGACTAAACCAAGACTAAAGAAGGAACTAAACCCAATACTTAAAGAAAAGGGGACTAAACCAAGGACTAAAGAAGAGACTAAACCAAGACTAAAAGAAGGAACTAAACCAAGACTAAAGAAGGGACTAAACCAAGACTAAAGAAGGGACTAAACCCAAGACTAAAAGAAGAGACTAACCAAGACTAAAGAAGAACTAAACCAAGGACTAAAGAAGGGCTAAACCAAGACTAAACGAAGAGGGACTAACCAGACTAAAGAAGAGACTTAAACCAAGACTAAAGAAGAGACTAAACCAAGACTAAAGAAGAGACTACCAAGACTAAAGAAGAAACTAAACCAAGAACTAAAGAAGGACTAAACCAAGACTAAAGAAGATTACTTAAAACCAAGACTAAAGAAGGAACTAAACCAAGACTAAGAGGAATAAACCCAAGACTAAAGAAGAGATAAAAAACCAAGACTAAAGAAGAGACTAACACCAAGACTAAAGAAGGAACTAAACCAGACTAAAGAAGAGACTAAACCAAGACTAAAGAAGCAGACTAAACCAAGACCTAAGAAGAGACTTAAACCAAGACTAAAGAAGGAACTAAACAAGACTTAAGAAGGAACTAAACCAAGACTAAAGAAAGAGGACTAAACCAAGACTAAAGGAAGGAACTTAAACCAAGACTAAGGAAGGGACACTAACAGACCTAACAGACTCAAAGAAGGAACTAACACCAAGCACTAAAGAGCAGGATCAAACTCAAGACTAAAAGAACGGACCACTAAACCAAGCACCTAAAGAAGGGAACTAAACCAGACTAGGAAGACACGGGGCGACTTACCAGACCTAAGAAGGAACGTTACAACATAGACTAAAATGAAGGAACTAAACCAAAGACTAAAGAACAGAGGGACTGACACAGACTACAAGAAGGAACTATAACCAACCAAGACTAAGACACGGCAACTAGCAACGAAAGACTAAGAACAGGACTAAACCAGGACATAAACCATATTAAACCTGGACTAAACCAGGACTAAACCAAGATTAAACCAGACAAACCAGGACAAACCAGGGACTAAACCAGGACTAAACCAAGAACTAACCAAACTAAAGAAGGAACTAAACCAAGAACTAAAGAAGAGAACTAAACCCACGACTAAGACGAAATAACCAACCACAGACTAAAAGAAGGAACTAAACCACAAGAGATCTAGAAGAAGGAAGCTCCAACCAACCAATGATCATAAAGAGAAGGAACTAAACACCAAACTAAGTTAAGGAACTAAACCAAGACTAAAGAAGGGACAAACAGGAAACAGCGACTAAACACCAAGACCTACAAAGAAGGGAACAACCAGGAACTAAGAAGGAACTAAACTGCACGATAAAGAAGGCGAACAACCAGGACTAAGAAGAGACTTTAAACTTAAGACTAAAGAATTAGACTAAACCAAGAATACAGAGAAGCGACCACTACCAAGACTAAGAACGAGACCAACCAGAAATCCAGAAGGGATAAACCAAGACAAGAGGAACTACAGAACGCAAGAATAATAAGACTAAACCAAGACTAAAGAAGAGACTAAAACCAGACTAAGGAGGGACTTAAACCAGGACTAAAGAGGGAATAAACAAGGACTAAAGAGGGATAAACCAGGACTGAGAGGGACTAACCAGGACTAAAGAAGAGACTAAACCAGGACTAAACGAAGATGTACCTACACCAGACTACAAGAAGGGACGTAACAACGAACTAACAGAAGGAACGTAAAGCCAGGACAAAGAGACTAAACCACGGAATAAAGAAGGAACTAACCCAAGACTAAAGAAGAGACTTAAACCAAAGACTAAAGCGAAGGAACTAAACCAAGGCTTAAAGAAGGGACTAAACATAGTAACTAAAGAAGAGAACTCAATTCCAAGGACTAAAGAAGGGACCCTAAATCAAGACTAAAGAGGGACTAACCAAGATACCAATAAGGGGACTAACCAGGACTAAAGAAGGAACTAAAAACACAGAACTAAAGAAGGGACTAAACCCAAGACTAAAAGAAGGGACTAAACCAAGACTAAAGAAGGACTAAACCCAGGACTAAACAACAGGACCTAAACCAGGACTAAACAAGATTAAACCAGCGACTAAACCAGATTAAACCAGGACTAAACCAGGGACTAAACCAGGACTAAACCAGACTCAAAGATAGGAACTAGACTAGACAAAGAAACCCGGACTAAAGCCAAAGACTACAAAGAAGGACACTAAACCACAGACGTAAAGAATTGGAACTAATACAGGACTTAAAGAAAGGAATCTAATAACCAACCGACTAAAGAAGGCGAAACTTAAACAAGATCCTAAAGTAGGACTAACCAAGTACTTAAAGAAAGAGGTCTAAAACCAGGACTATAGCAGGACTAAACCAGGACTAAAGTGGGTCTAAACCAGGCTAAAAGTGGGTCTAAAGCAGGACTAAAGCATAGAGCTAATATAGAGGGAGCTTAAACCCAGGAATAATAGAAGGGTCTAAACCAGGACTAAACGCAACGCCGGACTAAACTGTAATATATCATTTTTTCTCACTAAAGAAGGAACATTACCAGATCTAAAGAAGCGACTAAAACAAGACTAAAGAAGGGACAAAACCAGGACTAACAGAACCCGGGACAAACCAATGACCTAAAGAGGGACTAAACAAGACTGAAGAAGGAACTAAACCAAGACTAAAGAAGGAACTAAACCAAGACTAAAGAAGGAACTAACCAAGACACAGAGTAAGGAACACATAACCTTAAGTGAACTAAAGAAGGAAACAACCAAGGACTAAAGAAGGATCCATAACCCACAGACTCTTAAAGAAGGGACTACCAGGACTAAAGAGAACAAGACACTCAGCAGACTAAGAAGGGAACTAACCAAGACTACGAAGGAACTAAACCAAGACTAAAGAAGAGACTAAACCTAAGACTTAAAGAAGCGCCAACTAAACCAAGACTAAAGAAAGGAACTAACAACCAAGACTAATAGAGGAACTAAACCAAAGACTCAAGAAGGGACTAAATTCAGGATCTAAAGAAGGAGATACAACAGACCAGGACTCAAAGAATAGAGAACTAATCCAGGACTAAAGAAGGGACTAAACCACGCGAGGACTTATAAGAAGGAATAAACAAGGACTAAAAGAGGGAATAACAAGGACTAAAAGAGGGACTAAACCAGGACTGAAGAGGGACTAACGCCAAGGACTAAAGAGAGACTAAACCAGGACTCAGCAAGGAACTAAACCAAGACTAAAGAAGGAACGTACAGCCAGGACCTAAAGAAGGGACTAACTAAACAACTAAAAAGGAAAACTAAACCAAGACTAAAGAAGGAACTAAACCAAGCTAAAGAAAGGAACACAACCAAGAACTAAAAGGACTAAACAAGACTAGAAGGAACTAAACCAAGACTAAAGAAGAGACTAAACCAACGACTAAAGAGGAACGATACACCAATGCCACTAAAGAAGGGAACTAAACCAGGACTAAAGAAGGGAACTAAACAGGACTAAAGAAGGAACTAAACCCAGGACTAAAGAAGGACTAACCAAGCTAAGAAGGGAACTAAAACCAACGACTTAAAGAAGAACTAAACCGGACTAAAGAAGGAAACTAAACCAGGACTAAAAGAAGGGAGCTAAACCAGACTAAAGAAGGGACTAAACCAAGACTAAAGAAGGGACTTAAACCAAGACTACAAAAAGAAGGACTAAACGCAGGACTCAAACGCAAGGAACTAAACCAGGACTAAAGAAGGGACTAAAACCAAGACTAAAGAAGGAACTACAGTGAACTAAAGAAGGACTAAAACCACACGCACTAAAGAAGGGACTAAAACAAGACAAAGAATTGGGACTAAACTAGAGACTACAAGAGGGAATAATATCTCAGTTACTAAAGAAGGGGACTACAAACCAGGACAAAGAAGGACTAAACCAGAAGACTAAAGAACGCGCACAACGCGACTAAAACGAGGGAGCTAACCAAGACTGAGATGTAAGGCGACTAAACACAAGACTAAAGAATGGAGCTAACCAAGACTCAAGAGGATTACTAGAACCAATGATCTAAAGAAGAGACTAAACCAGAGACTACCAAGGAAAGGGACTTAAAACCAAGACTAAAGAAGGAACAACCAGGGACAAAGAAGTGGACTTATAACGGCAGTGAACTAAAAGAAGGAGATCTAAAACTCTAAATGACTATTATAAGAAGGAACTAAATCACAAGACTAAAGAAGGAACGTAGAACCAGGACTCACAAGAAGGAACTTAAACCAAGACTATAATGAAGAGACTATATACCAAGTAACTAAAGAAGGATCTAAACCGACAAAGACTAAAGGAAGGGACTAACACCCAAGGACTAAAAGCAATAACTAAACAAGACTAAAGAGACTAAACACCATAGAACAGAAGAGAGACTAACCCAAGGACTAAAGAAAGGAACTAACCAGACTAAAGACAAGGAACTTAATTATCCAGAGACACCTAAGAAGGACTAAACCAAGGCCTAAGAAGGAAAACCAGGACCTAAGAAGGACAAAACCAAGTGACTAAATAGAAGGGACTAAACCCAGGTACTCAAGAAGGACTAAACCAGGACTCAAAGAAGGGACAATTAACCATCTAAAAGAAGGGAACTAAACCAAGACAAAGAAGGAACTAAACCAGGACTAAAAGAAGGGACTAAACCAGGACTAAAGAAAGGGACTAAACCAGGACTAAAGAACGCCGGACTAGACAGGACTAAAGAAGGGACTAAACCAGGACTAAAGAAGGGACTAAACCAAAGACTAAAGAAGGAAACTAAACCAGGACAAGGGAGAAAGGGCTGAAACAGGGATAAATGAGGGACTAAACCAGGACTAAAGAAGGGACTAAACCAGGACTAAAGAAGAACTAACCAGGCTAAAGAAGCGAACTAAACCAAGACTAAAGAAGGAACTAACCAAGACTAAAGAAGGGACTAACCAGAGGACTAAAGAAGAGACTAAACCAAGGACTAAAAGAAGGGACTAACCAGAGGACTAAAGAAGAGACTAAACCAAGGACTAAAAGAAGGAACTAACGCAGGACTGAAAGAAGGACTAAACCAAGACTAAGAAGGGATCGACAAAGGAAGGACAACCAGGACTAAAGAAGGGACTAAACCAAGACTAACGAAGGAACTCCAGACTACGAAGATAACTCACAACCAAGGACTACAGAAGAGAGCGAAACCAAGGTTTCCTTTGAGGACGAGCCGCAAGGTTCCTTTGAGGGAGTGACAGAGGTTCCTTTTGAGGACAGAGGTTCCTTTGATGACAGAGAGGTTCCTTTGAGGACAGAGTTCCTTGAGGACAGAGGTTCCTTGAGGACAAGAGAGGTTCCTTTGAAGGACAGAGGTTCTTTGAGACAGAGGTTCATTAGGAACAAGGATGGTCTTCCTTGAGGACCAGAGTCCTTTGAGGACAGGAGAGGTTTCATTTAGAGGACAGAGGTTCCTTTGACTTTGAGGACCAGAGGTTCCTTTGAGGACAGAGGTTCCTTTGATGACAGAAGAGGTCCTTGAGGACAGAGGTTCCTTTGAGGACAGAGTTCCTTTGAGGACAGAGTTCATTTGAGCAGAGGGTTCTTTGAGGACACCGAGGTTTCATGAGGACCGCAGAGTTCCCTTGAGGACAGAGGTTCCTTGACTTTTGAAGGACAGAGGTTTCTTCGAGGACCAGTAGAGTTCCCTTTGTCCTTTGAGGACAAGAAGGTTCCCTTTGACGGTACAGAGGATTGCTATATTAGAGGACAGAGTTCATTTGAGACAGAGGTTCCATTTTAGAGGACAGAGGTTCTTTTGAGGACAGAAAGAGGTTCCTTTGAGGACAGAGGTTTCATTGAAGGACAGAGGTTCCTTTGAGGACAGAGGATTCTTTCTTGAGGACACATAGTGTTCCATGTATTCAAGAGGACAGAGTTCCTTTGAGGACAGAGGTTCCTTTAGGACAGAGTTCCTCCTTGGGACACGAAGGTTCCTTCCGTAGTACGGACGAAAGGTTCAATTTGAGGACAAAGGTTTTCGACGCCAGAGGTTCTTTTGAGGACAAGAGGTTCCCTTTGACTTTGAGGACAGAGGCTTCATGACTTGAAGGACAGAGGTTCATTTGAGGACAGAGGTTTCCTTTGAGGACCAGAGAGGTTCCTTTGACTTTGAGGACAGAGGTCCCTTTTGAGACAGAGAGGTTCCTTTGACCTCTTGAGACAGAGGTTTTCCTTTGACTTGAGGACAGAGGATCTCTATTGAGGACACCGAAGGATCATACCTGACCGGACAGAGGTTCCTTTGAGGACAGAGGTCCTTTTGCCTTGAGGACAGAAGGTTCCTTTGAGGAACACGAGTTCTTTGACTTTAGGACAGAAGGTTTCATTGAGCCCGACAGAGGTTCCTTCCGAGGACAGCAGGTTCCCTTTGAGACAGAGGTTCCTTGAAACAGAGAGGTTAATGTTTTAGCTTAGAGTGAAGAATAGCTGTAGAGGCCGGACTGAGCTGAACCCTCCCTGTGGTCTACTACCGGGGAAACTTAGCGTCGCTCCCGACGAAGACTTTCTGGATGAAGCAGGCGCAAACGTCTCGACATTTCCAATAGTAGACGACGATGTCTCAATAAACTTCATTGAAGAATGCATGAACGATGAATGAATGATTCTCTGTGTTGTGTGCACCTTTAAAGAGCTGCAGCTCAGCAATGGAAAACATGTAAGGGTTAAAGTTTGGGTCCTGTGTCCAGGTTACTGAATACACTTCCAATGAACATGCATCAACAATGTGCTAGACTGTAACCCTTGGATTTATAGGCTGCTAAAAATGCAATGTTTGAATTTCGGATTTCCCCCCACAATGTCAGGGGCTCTACAAAGACGTGTATTGAGTGATCATCTTCATATCTAGATTTAGTTTATGAGGAAATACATTGTGCTGCAGTAGAAGCAGGATGTTGATCTGAATAATGGTCTTTTGAGTTGCAGGTTCACAAAGATGGTTCCTTTAGTGTCTGCAGGATTTGACCACTTAGTCATTACGAGGCACCTCAAATATTATCCCTGATAGCACCATATCAGTCAGTCTGTAGCCAGTACACTTTTTCTCTAGCTCCAAATGACCTCATAATTTAACAAATATTTACACCGTCTACACAAAACACACACCCTCACTTCACACCTCCACCTGAGCACCCACAGGACAGCACCCACACAGCCACAGACTATCACTGCTCTCGACCCACAGGGCCCCTTCAGAGGAAACACTGGGAGAGCCTAAAAATTAAGAAACCATCTAAAAACACTCAAAGAGTTTAAAATCCAGAAGTAAAGCAATTAAGGAAGCTAGAAATAAATAAATAAATACATATATATATATAGTATATATATATATTATATATATATATATATATATATATTGGCCTAAATAAATAGATGTCAGTTAAAAGCTAAGCTAAAAAGGTGGGTCTTGAGCCTGCTCTTAAATACATGAACGTTCTCTGCGGTCCTGAGCTCCTCCTCAGGTCGTTCCAGAGGCGAGGGCCATAATATTGGAAACGCCTCGCCGTGAGTCTTTCTGTTGACTTTAGGAATAACTAGGAGACCCCTGCCAGAGGAGCGAAGGGGCCGTGAAGGTTCATAAGGTAAAAGCAGTTCTGAAAGATTAGAAGGACCAAGGCCATTAAGACATTTAAAAACCATTAAAAGAACTTTAAAATCGCAAATGTGCAGTGTTCTCGTGTCTTGGGTCACTTTAGCCGAGCCGTGATACTGACGTCTGTCGCCTCAGGTTTAACCCATTTATAAAGGAATCCGCTTCACAAAGGCCTCTGGGTTTTAGATCCATGTCTAACAAAGCTCCAGGTGTGGCAGCATTTCCTCAGTCTTCCTCACTCTTCCCTCTTCTTCAGTCCTTCCTCACTCTTCCTCAGTCTTCCTCAGTCTTCCTCACTCTTCCTCAGTCTTCCTCAGTCTTCCTCAGTCTTCCTCATCTTCCTCAGTCTTCCTCATCTTCCTCATCTTCCTCACTCTTCCTCAGTCTTCCTCAGTCTTCCTCAGTCTTCCTCACTCTCCTCAGTCTTCCTCCTCTCCTCCTCTTCCTCAGTCTTCCTCAGTCTTCCTCATCTTCCTCTTCCTCAGTCTTCCTCACTCTTCCTCAGTCTTCCTCACTCTTCCTCAGTCTTCCTCACTCTTCCTCAGTCTTCCTCACTCTTCCTCAGTCTTCCTCACTCTTCCTCAGTCTTCCTCACTCTTCCTCACTCTTCCTCAGTCTTCCTCACTCTTCCTCAGTCTTCCTCAGTCTTCCTCAGTCTTCTCACTCCTCTGAACGGCTCCTCAATGTAGTCAATGCGGCGTGGGTTTCACTGAGCAGCAGCTGATCAGCTGTCACCCCTCGCACACACACTTACACGCACACGCACGCACACACGCACACACACGCACGTGCACGCACACACGCACACACACATGCACACTCATCACACTCTCCCCTCGGACCCTCAGAGCTGTCGCTCAGAGGAGCTGGTCCCCTGAACAGACGCTGCAGCAGAGACAGACTCTAGGCTGGTCTGTTTTTCCAATTCCAAAGGTAGGACATTTCTCTGTCTTCAGTCCTGTTCACTCACAGCTTCTGTTTTTCCTCTGGTCTAACTCTTTGTCGTTTTATTGATTTATGTCAATAACTTATTGATCTATCCGGGACAATACGGTCGTCATAGTGACCGCGCAGGTTTGTAGCTGATGCGTCTCGTGTCCAGGCCCGTTTACTGCAGTTAAAGCAAAGAATAAAACGTGGTACTGCAAAACTGCAGTAAAACGTCTTCATTCACTTTTTAATTTCCTCAGTGACACTTCAGCACAACCTTCCATCCCCTTCTTTATTCTTTATTTAACCTGGTTTAAGGTTTATTTAACCTCCCCCTGACGGCCCAAAGCTCTTGTTCCTCACTTTGTCGTTTACTTTGACTGTTGCTAAAACAATGGTGTTATTCGCGTCTGAAACTGCAGCCAATGATGAACTCAGCTGTCAACAGCTGTGACAGGACTTGGCCGTGGATCCTCCAGGGGGCGCCGTCACGTGTCTGATGTGACTGATAATGTCCTCATTAGTGAAGTCCACGCTCTTGGATTGAATTACACTCAGCCTTCCAACGCCAGAGTGTCTTTAGCTCATGTTTATGTGTTATGGATAAGTCGCTGTTTCAGACCTTTGTTTTCTGCTGTTTAGAGACTAATGAGGTATTTGTTTTCTGACTTCAGAGACTTAGAGATGGACGAGGTGTTTGTTTTCTGACTTTAGAGACTTAGAGACAGACGAGGCGCTGACAGACGTAACCACAGTCTTTACAGCCCCGGCCTGTAAAAGCTCAGATCTCTGACTCTGTGAGTGGAGCCGTGAGACCAGCTGCAGCCGTCAGCGCTTCGCTCCATAAACCACTTTACAAGGCGTGTTTTAGAGCCGTGTTTTACAGCAGATTACCGTGACAACAGTTTAACATGTTAGGCCGGCTGCACACGCACCACAGCACCATAGGATATCTGTGACATACTGTATACAGTACTTATTAAAATAATTAGCCATGAACAAAGCTAAATCTAACTTTAATCCAGGGGGTCCCAAACTTTTTCAGGCCGCGACCCCAAAATCACTCAACATCTCGGACTCCCTTCTGTAAAATGTAATTCGTATTTATAATCATTTAAGGAGCCAAACATTTCTGGTTTAATGATGTTTGGAAGTACAGGAGCTAAGGCATAAATTAACGGACAATTAGAATGGCAAAGATGTCCTCCATCCCCTGAACGCTGAGTTTCAGTCGTCCCATCAGAGAAAAGGGTCAAAGTCCCAGTTGGCAGAAGTAACCGTTACAGAAATAGTTAAGTTCCATCAGCTGTATGTGCTCTGAACAAGTGACCTTTTTCTAAAGTCTGTATTCGATGTATCATATGATGATTGTTGTTCTTTTGTTGTATTTTACATGTTGTCTTTTGTGGATGGGCTTCAAATGCTTTTATGGATGTGTGTATATATATATATATATATATATATATATATATACACTAAGAATGAGCGAGACATCGACTCACTGATCCATACCACCCGGATATACAGTGCAGACATTGGGATGTCATTCGGACTAGAGAAGTGTGGTCGGATAGTGACTAAGAGAGGGAAGGTAGTCCACACAGAAGGGGTCTCACTCCCATGAGGAACAATAGCAGACATTGAGGACAGTTACAAGTACCTCGGAATCCCACAAGCAAATGGTGACAAGGAAAGCGGCTACGGCCAAATACCTCCAACGAGGCCTTGAGCACCCGAGCAATAGAGGCAGACAAGACCCCAGGTGTAGACTGTGCAAAGAGGCCAATGAGACAATCCAGCACATAACTGCAGGGTGTAAGACGCTGGCAGGGAAAGCTTACATGGAGCACCATAACCAAGTGGCTGCATAGTGTACAGGAACATCTGTGCAGAGTATGGGCTGGAAACCCCAAGGTCAAAGTGGGAAACACCTCCAAAGGTGGTAGAGAATGACCGAGCCAAGATCCTGTGGGACTTCCAGATACAGACGGACAGAATGGTAATGAACCAACCGGACATTGTGGTGGTGGACAAAGAGCAGAGGAAAGCCGTGGTGGTCGACATAGCAATACCAAGCGACTTCAACATCAGGAAAAAGGAACAGGAGAAACTAGAGAAATACCAGGGGCTCAGAGAAGAGCTAGAGAAGGCCTGGAGAGTGAAGGCATCAGTAGTGTAACGGGTGTGGGTCAGTTCAACATAATCTTATGGACTTGGGGCACATCCGTTAACCCTTGTGGTCTCTGCGTTGTGTTCTGTTGGAGTACTGCGCGGAGAAGGAAGGACCAGGAGACGTGTTGATCACTGGGAGCACTTTTACTGGCAGTTCTGCACAAATCAAATAAAATGTACATCACATGTACTGTAGTCTCTCCCATGCACACAGCTCACCAGTCCCATGTTAACAAGTGAACACATAGATGGTGCTTTTAGCTAAGTTTCTAGCACATTTTACATTAGCTTGCTAAAAGACAAAAACGTTTTATGCATAGGCCAACTTTCTACATGCTGGCTCTTAAAAATGTAACTACAGATGTTTTAACAGTTAATTATCATACTTTGGAGTGTCCAATTATCTAATTAATATTGTTAAATTTACGAGCACAAATCAATACCCACCTCTCAGAAGCATAGCGCAGACTGAGGGAGGCGCTGCTGCGTAGCTCAGAAAGCACGTTGTGCGGGCTTTCTCTTAAAGTGACAGTACAGGCATAAATGAGCAACACTTCTGACATAGTAATAACAAACGAATATGGCTAGAACTTGCCTCTAAACGTGAAACACTGATTAAACAACTAGTAAAGTGAAGGATTTGGTGAACTTCACTTACAAAAATAAAAGTAGAATTTCTCCTTGGTTACATAGAGAACCCAGTCAAACCATCTGGTCGTGAGCCGCACGCATCGGTTTACAAACACACGAGAATCATCTTGAATCGCCGCCTTCAACGTTCAGACAGAAACAAACTGGTTTGGACCAAAAAAGACACAAATTAACAATGAGGTAGTAACAAATAACATGAGGTGCGACACAGAACACAAACACACATCACTTCTTTCAACACTAAACATTGAATGGATTTGCGATTCTTCCTGATCCAAACGTGTGACCTCTCTGAATGTTATTGGCTCTGGAGCATCCCTGTGGCTGAAAGCACACGGCTCCAGTCCAACCCTAACCCGCTTTAACACAAGTGATGTTTCTGTGTTTCCTGACAGGAGCAGTGATGGAGTCAGGGGAGGCTGGTGGAGCAGGTGGAGCAGGTGGAGCTGCTGTGTGGATGATCGATGAGCTGATGGAGCTGACGGCTCAGAGTCTGACGGAGCTGGAGATAAATGACAGGTTCAATGTCATCAAAGAAATCGGCCGCGGGAAATACGGCCACGTCCTGATGGTCACGCACCGCTGTAAAGGTAACACTACCCTCTACAAACTAACCTCTACCTTCTACAAACTAACCTCTACCTTCTACAACTAACCTCTACCTTCTACAAACTAACCTCTACTACAAACTAACCTCTACCTTCTACAAACTAACCTCTACCTTCTACAAACTAACCTCTACCCTCTACAAACTAACCCTAACCCTGACTACAGCATGCGTAGGGGGGGCTTCAAGGAAACAAAGGTTGGGAACCACTGATCTATGGAACAGTTTACCTCATCACCTTAAGGCTCCAAAACTATTTAAAACAATCTACAAGTTAAATATAATGGAAAAGTATAGAACACTTGAATGAAGATTGTTAGAAAAGAAGTTAATCGCGGACACATAACATCATTTTGATTATTGAAGTTCAAGTTTGTTGTTTAAGTGTTTCCATTGTTGGTATTAGAGTAACTGTATTTGTGCCTCTTTGGACATAGTGTCACAGCTGTAAACGGGGTTAGGGTGAATAAGTCTCCACTTCAGTCTAAACCCTTTCTCCATCATTTAGCACTTAACATTCTTAAAGTACATGTATTCTTATTATATTGTGTACACAATAATGTGACATGTTCTAAATGTTTATAATGACAGAAGAAAATGAACTACTACTACTACTACTAATACTACTACTACTACTACTACTACTACTACTACTACTACTACTTATCTGCTATTGTCTGTACCGTTGGAAGTGACATACAGTGAATGTTGTGATGTGTTTGTTTGTGCAATATCTGTTGGAGGTTGCAGCAAATTAATTGCCCTTGAGGGATCAATAAGGTTTTCTGAATCTGAATCTGAACTACTACTACTACTACTACTACTACTACTACTACTACTACTACTACTACCACTATTACTATTTACTGCTGTTACCCTCGCGACCACTGCCACAATGGTAAATGGTAAATGGTCTCAACTTATATAGCGCTTTTCCACCTACATTAGGCACTCAAAGCGCTTTACAGCAAGGATCCACTCACCCATTCATACACCAATGTACGCAGACACTGGCCAAGTCTAGTAGCAGAGTTCAGTTTAGAGGCAGAGGAATCTTTTTTTATGATTATTGTGTTATAATATGGCTCCAACAAGTACTGGACGTTCTTCTGCTGAGGACTCTTATTGGCCCTGGGTCTATCTCCTGTCCGTCCATGGGAGGGATCTCTCCTTCTGTGGTTCTCCCTGAGGTTTGGGTTTTTGAGTTTTTCTCGCCGTGTTGGAGAGTCTAAGGACGGGGACACCCACGTGGCTCGTCACCACCTGCTGCCGATGTTTATTTGGACTTCATGTTTGTGAAGACTCTTATTCATCCAGGGAGTATCCATTGTAGAGAAGCTAAATCAATCACTGGACTGGGTTTTGGTAAAGTTGAGGACGTTTCGCTTGTAGTCACATAAGCTTCTTCTTTGCTCTTTAGGTCAGAAAAGACACTTTTATCCAAACTAGTGTCTTTTCTGACCTAAAGAGCTAAGACTGATGAACTCCTGAATGCATGTGCTGGGGCAGTGTGTCTCATTAAAGCTTTAATATTATTTAATATCAATGGGAGCAAAGAAACATATGGAAATATTTCTGCCAATATTCTTCCTTTTCTGTTCGATGTTAGGCTGCCGAAAACACATTTAAACTCCACCACATGACGGGGAATGGCATCTGATTTATCTGAATACTTGTTTATCACAGTGTCTGTATTTCCCCTGAGGGGAGTTTGTGCCGAGAGCAGATACTTGAGCTCACTCCGTCTGAAGAGATGTTTGGTCCACTTTCAAAAGCACATGATGTGAATATTCTCGAGTCGTTACCGGATTAAAACCTGAGTAAAACTCGCGGAGAGAAA
This sequence comes from Neogobius melanostomus, assembly GCA_007210695.1. NCBI lineage: Eukaryota > Metazoa > Chordata > Actinopteri > Gobiiformes > Gobiidae > Neogobius > Neogobius melanostomus. The sequence continues at coordinate 148,040 of VHKM01001224.1, read as the reverse complement.
CTGGAGCCTCTCAGAGAGAGTTCATACAGAGACGTGGAGGACTGGGCTCCCTTAAACCAGGACTGGGCTCCCTTAAACCAGGACTGGGCTCTGTTAAACCAGGACTGGGCTCTGTTAAACCAGGACTGGGCTCTGTTAAACCAGGACTGGGCTCCCTTAAACCAGGACTGGGCTCCGTTAACACAGGACTGGACTCAGTCAAAACAGGACTGGGCTCTGTTAAACCAGACTGGCTCAGTTAAATCAGGACTGGGCTCCGTTAAACCAGGACTGGCTCTGTTAAATCAGGACTGGGCTCCATTAAAGCAGGACTGGGCTCCGTTAACACAGGACTGGACTCAATCAAAACAGGACTGGGCTCAGTTAAACCAGGACTGGGCTCTGTTAAACCAGGACTGGGCTCCGTTAAACCAGGACTGGACTCAGTTAAACCAGGACTGGGCTCAGTTAAACCAGGACTGGACTCAGTTAAACCAGGACTGGGCTCAGTTAAACCAGGACTGGGCTCAGTTAAACCAGGACTGGGCTCTGTTAAATCAGGACTGGGCTCCATTAAAGCAGGACTGGGCTCAGTTAAATCAGGACTGGACTCAGTTAAACAGGACTGGGCTCAGTTAAATCAGGACTGGGCTCTGTTAAATCAGGACTGGGCTCCATTAAATCAGGACTGGCTCCGTTAACACAGGACTGGGCTCAGTTAAATCAGGACTGGGCTCAGTTAAACCAGGACTGGCTCAGTTAAACCAGAGGGCTCAGTTAAACCAGGACTGGACTCAGTTAAACCAGGACTGGGCTCAGTTAAACCAGGACTGGACTCAGTTAAACCAGGACTGGGCTCAGTTAAACCAGGACTGGACTCAGTTAAACCAGGACTGGGCTCTGTTAAATCAGGACTGGACTCAGTTAAACCAGGACTGGGCTCCGTTAAAACAGGACTGGGCTCAGTTAAACCAGGACTGGGCTCCGTTAACACAGGACTGGACTCAGTCAAAACAGGACTGGGCTCAGTTAAACCAGGACTGGGCTGAGTTAAACCAGGACTGGACTCAGTTAAACCAGGACTGGGCTCAGTTAAATCAGGATTGGACTCAGTTAAATCAGGACTGGGCTCAGTTAAACCAGGACTGGACTCAGTTAAACCAGGACTGGGCTCAGTTAAACCAGGACTGGGCTCCGTTAAAACAGGACTGGGCTCAGTTAAACCAGGACTGGGCTCCGTTAAACCAGGACTGGGCTCTGTTAAATCAGGACTGGGCTCCATTAAAGCAGGACTGGGCTCCGTTAAACCAGGACTGGGCTCCGTTAAAGCAGACCAGTGTCGGAAAAAGAGTTTAGATTCTACCGATATCGAAAACATGAAAGTATCGAAAGCAGGAACCGAAAAGCAATCTGTAGCTTTTGTTCCATGTTTTGATGCTGTTGGTCCAGGCACAGGATTAAAGGAAGTGACTTTAATTTTTTCAACTCAAATACTCAAATAAAGAACGCCCCCCCCCCCCCCCCTTTTTGTTGTTGTTATTTTAACCCATATTTTAGATAAAATTTGCCCTTTTTTCTTTTATTTTTTTACAGGCATTTTTCATACTTTTCCCCCAATTTCTTGTTTTCCCTCATTTTGCTCATTTTTTTTATCACAAATATTTTCCCCACTTCACCCGATTTTCTTCCAAATTATTCCTAATTTTTATTTACTTATTTCACCTTATTTTCCTCCCTTTTTTCCCACTTTTACTCTATCTTTTCCTAACATTGGAGATGAACCCTATATTGTAAATGTGCAGCTCTCCCACACATTATTGTTCTTTTTTGAGACGAGTGACAGAGTGAGGACCAGAGAAGGCAGACTGTGTTTGGACCGTGTAGACTGCAGAGTTTGGAGTTCAGAGCAGAGTGTGTTTGGACCGTGTAGACTGCAGAGTTTGGAGCTCAGAGCAGACTGTGTTTGGACTGTGTAGACTGCAGAGTTTGGAGCTCAGAGCAGACTGTGTTTGGACGTGTAGACTGCAGAGTTTGGAGTTCAGAGCAGAGTGTGTTTGGACCGTGTAGACTGCAGAGTTTGGAGCTCAGAGCAGACTGTGTTTGGACTGTGTAGACTGCAGAGTTGGAGCTCAGAGCAGAGTGTGTTTGGACCGTGTAGACTGCAGAGTTGGAGCTCAGAGCAGACTGTGTTGGACCGTGTAGACTGCAGAGTTTGGAGCTCGGAGCAGACTGTGTTGGACCGTGTAGACTGCAGAGTTGGAGCTCGGAGCAGAGTGTGTTGGACCGTGTAGACTGCAGAGTTTGGAGCTCAGAGCAGAGTGTGTTTGGACCGTATAGACTGCAGAGTTTGGAGCTCAGAGCAGACTGTGTTTGGACCGTGTAGACTGCAGAGTTTGGAGCTCGGAGCAGAGTGTGTTTGGACCGTGTAGACTGCAGAGTTTGGAGCTCAGAGCAGAGTGTGTTTGGACCGTGTAGACTGCAGAGTTTGGAGCTCAGAGCAGAGTGTGTTTGGACCGTGTAGACTGCAGACTGCAGAGTTTGGAGCTCAGAGGGGCTGGAGGGGGACCGTGTAGGCAGTTGGAGCTAGAGCTGTGTTTGGACCGTGTAGACTGCAGAGTTTGGAGCTCAGAGCAGACTGTGTTTGGACCGTGTAGACTGCAGAGTTTGGAGCTCAGAGCAGAGTGTGTTTGGCCGTGTAGACTGCAGAGTTTGGAGCTCAGAGCAGAGTGTGTTTGGACCGTGTAGACTGCAGAGTTTGGAGCTCAGAGCAGAGTGTGTTTGGACCGTGTAGACTGCAGAGTTTGGAGCTCAGAGCAGACTGTGTTTGGACCGTGTAGACTGCAGAGTTTGGAGCTCAGAGCAGAGTGTGTTTGGACCGTGTAGACTGCAGAGTTTGGAGCTCAGAGCAGAGTGTGTTTGGACCGTGTAGACTGCAGAGTTTGGAGCTTGGAGCAGAGTGTGTTTGGACCGTGTAGACTGCAGAGTTGGAGCTCAGAGCAGATGTGTTTGGACGTGTAGACTGCAGAGTTTGGAGCTCAGAGCAGACTGGTTTGGACCGTGTAGACTGCAGAGTTTGGAGCTTGGAGCAGAGTGTGTTTGGACCGTGTAGACTGCAGAGTTTGGAGCTCAGAGCAGACTGTGTTGACGTGTGACTGCAGGTTGGAGCTGAGCAGAGTGTGTTTGGACCGTGTAGACTGCAGAGTTTGGAGCTTGGAGCAGAGTGTGTTTGGACCGTGTAGACTGCAGAGTTTGGAGCTCAGAGCAGAGTGTGTTTGGACCGTGTAGACTGCAGAGTTTGGAGCTCAGAGCAGAGTGTGTTTGGACCGTGTAGACTGCAGAGTTTGGAGCTCGGAGCAGACTGTGTTTGGACTGTGTAGACTGCAGAGTTTGGAGCTCAGAGCAGACTGTGTTTGGACTGTGTAGACTGCAGAGTTTGGAGCTCAGAGCAGAGTGTGTTTGGACCGTGTAGACTGCAGAGTTTGGAGCTTGGAGCAGACTGTGTTTGGACCGTGTAGACTGCAGAGTTTGGAGCTTGGAGCAGACTGTGTTTGGACCGTGTAGACTGCAGAGTTTGGAGCTCAGAGCAGACTGTGTTTGGACTGTGTAGACTGCAGAGTTTGGAGCTCAGAGCAGACTGTGTTTGGACTGTGTAGACTGCAGAGTTTGGAGCTCAGAGCAGAGTGTGTTTGGACCGTGTAGACTGCAGAGTTTGGAGCTCGGAGCAGACTGTGTTTGGACCGTGTAGACTGCAGAGTTTGGAGCTCAGAGCAGAGTGTGTTTGGACTGTGTAGACTGCAGAGTTTGGAGCTCAGAGCAGAGTGTGTTTGGACCGTGTAGACTGCAGAGTTTGGAGCTCGAGCAGAGTGTGTTTGGACCGTGTAGACTGCAGAGTTTGGAGCTCAGAGCAGACTGTGTTTGGACCGTGTAGACTGCAGAGTTTGGAGCTCGGAGCAGAGTGTGTTTGGACCGTGTAGACTGCAGAGTTTGGAGCTCGGAGCAGAGTGTGTTTGGACGTGTAGACTGCAGAGTTTGGAGCTCGGAGCAGAGTGTGTTTGGACTGTGTAGACTGCAGAGTTTGGAGCTCAGAGCAGACTGTGTTTGGACCGTGTAGACTGCAGAGTTTGGAGCTCAGAGCAGACTGTGTTTGGACGTGTAGACTGCAGAGTTTGGAGTCGGAGCGAGGGTGTTTGGACCGTGTAGACTGCAGAGTTTGGAGCTCAGAGCAGACTGTGTTTGGACCGTGTAGACTGCAGAGTTTGGAGCTCAGAGCAGACTGTGTTTGGACCGTGTAGACTGCAGAGCAGGCTGACCACAGACCGCAGACCCCAAAGCACTGAATGCAGAGAATGGAATGGCCTTTAAAAAGCCGCTCACATGTCCATCCATCACTGCGGCCTTGCTCAGTGACACACAGGAAACCTCAGGGGAACCTAACCCTGGCTCTTACCCCAGTGTGGTGTGAATAGCTCCACGCGCTCGGAGCTGTGTTACTGTGAGTGTGAGGAAACAGCAGGTGCTTGTTCTGCGCTGATGGACGGCTATGTCAAACAGATTATCTCCAACGTTCATCTGTGTTTCATCTGCACCCGCGACACAAACTGCATTAAAGGGATTATGTTTTAGAATGTATTTTGTGAAGAGGAGCATCATTATACAGTAGTGTCTACGAGCTTTTAAAACCCGGAGCTTTGATCTATTTTTTTTTTTTAATTGTAAACAGGGATCGGGGGAAATACAGCTGCTGTTTATGGTGCATTCAAAGACACTGTAAACTTTCTAATGAGGGTTAACCTGAGCAGCTTCTACACAAGTTAATCATGATATTTAATAATGATACATGTTAGTAAGCAGGAGTTATATTTACTCCAGTCAGAGTAAAGAGTACTTGAGTACTGTGAGTAACTGTTTTTTTCATGATTCAGTTTGACAGAAATGATGAGAAACCAAAAAGGAAATAATGTGAAAACTGTGAAAATATTTTCAAAGAAATTCCCTTAAAAAATACATAATTCTGAAGAGGTTAGTAACAAAACAGGTTAGTAACAAGAGCTTAGTAACAAAACAAGAAATATATATATTTGAATGGACAGAATGGTAATGAACCAACCGGACATCATGGTGGTGGACAAAGAGCAGAGGAAAGCCGTGGTGGTTGACATAGCAATACCAAGCGACAACATCAGGAAAAAGGAACATGAGAAACTAGAGAAATACCAGGGGCTCAGAGAAGAGCTAGAGAAGGCCTGGAGAGTGAAGGCATCAGTGGTGCCCGTGGTCGTTGGGGCACTCGGGGCAGTGACCCCCAAACTGGAGGAGTGGCTCCAGCAGATCCCAGGAAATACATCAGACATCTCGGTCCAGAAAAGTGCAGTTCTAGGAACAGCAAAGATACTGCGCAGAACCCTCAAGCTCCCAGGCCTCTGGTAGAGGACCCGAGCCTGGAGGAAAAAGAGAGACCGCCCGCAGAGGGTGAGGAAGAGTTTATATATATATATATATATATATATATATATATATATGTTTTTTACAACGCGTTTCAAGAAACTCAAATACGCTGTACAAATGGAAACAGACAAACATGGAGTGCTATTGCTATTCGGTTTTGAGTTATTATTTTTTTACGTTTTCAGTGAGTCTGAGATTCTGATGTGGATCGGGAGTGAGTTCCAGAGGCTCGGTCTCTCAGGGTTCAGTTGATTTTGCGATAGGTTTGAAGAGGTTTAAGTCGGCAGAATGGAGGCGACGGGAGGAGGTCAGTGAGGTGGAAACTCTGTGGCCATCAACAGAGAGACTGAAGTCCTGAGAGGAGTTGAGGAGGGTTTTGGGACCAATGACTTCAGATTTATTGCAGTCGCCGTTCATCCAGGGTTTTATTGCAGAGAGGCAGTTCGTGATGGCGGACACTGTGGCAGATGGATCTGGTGCTGAGGTAGAGTTTTGTGTCTTCTGCGTTACTGTGGAATCGTAGCCCGTGAGTTTGAACGATAAGTCCAATGGCCAATATGTACAGAACAATTTGATTTTGCAGATACCACCATCCGGGGTTCCAGACAGATTCACTCCTGTATAAAAAATACAGAGGAGAATCATTCTGGTCTCACCAGGCTACAAGAAGCGAGAACCACTTTGTGGTTTGCAGGCGAGACGTGCAGAACTATTGGTGAGGCAGGAGCTGAACCAGGAGAGTCAGAGATGCCCTTATGCTGCAGGTGGAGAAGGATGGAGAAGGATGGAGAGGTCGATGGTGTCAAAGGAGGAGGAGAATGGAGAGGGAACAGGAGTCTGAGGCCAGCAGGAGGTCATTTGTTTCTTTGAGTCGTGCGGTTTCAGTAGATTGATTAAAGTTGGTCATTTTTACACTCACTACTGCCACCTCAGGTCTTAGTCGTAACTGCAGGTTCTATATTAAGCTCATGCATGACGGCACTTTGGACCCGAATTAACACCTTTGTGAGTGACAGTGCAGGACTTTAGAGGCAGTTGTGGTGAACAGGTCTGGGCTCATTCTACACATTAGGACATGGCTGGAACATGTAGGGGGAGGAAATACTTAATTTTAACATTTTTAAACTCCATATAGTACCTTTAGTTTAGTTTAGTTTAGTTTAGTTTATTTATTTTTTGAGCAGTTTACATTTTAACAACATTCACATTATTCTATTACAGGAGCTCAAAAAACAGATTAGGCTGAAGCCAGAGACTTATATATACTGTATGCCTACCCCGTAATCAATACATTAAACATTTACATTTCCCGGTGATACTGCACAATCCGTTTGTATCCAAAATAGTAATTGAGAAAAAAAACAAAAAAACAACAAACTCAATTCCAGAGGTGGGTAGTACTCAATTACAGTTACTCAAGTACATGAACTTGAGTAACTTTTAGACGTAATTGTACTTCTTAGAGTATTTTATCCATACAGTACTTTAACATTTTTATTGTACTCTTGCGTGAATAAAATAATTACATTTTCCATCCGAAGAAAAGCTTCAAAACAGCATCAAGAAACAACATTTACCTATGGATTACTACAATGAATCCTCTTTGAGTTTATCAGTAAATAGACATCAGACAAAACGTATTTCTACAGAGTCCAAACTGGAGAAATTTACGGATTATATATCGGACTTGATCATAAACTGAACAAAGAAAAACAGCACAACTCTATCAGTCTTGTTTCTGCAATGTGCTACAGGAAGACAATCACCAATGCCACTCTTTGCCGATAGTCACTAATATGCAAGTTAATCTGTGGTCCTGCTACTTCACCTTTGTCACAACCATCTCCGCTGCCGTAGATTTTATGTTTCAGTACATGTATGGTGTTTATATTTATATATTTTTAATTTTTATTTTACATATATATATATATGTATGGCTGCTGTGGTGGTGTCACTTAGCTCCACAATCTTAACTATATCAAGGAAATAAGACAGCATCTACCTCATATAAAGTAATCCCTTATGAACTGAACAAACAAGGATTTTGGATGTGCAAGTATTTTGAGTCTTGGTGGCATATCTTGGACATTTGTGGACACAAGGCCTAAACTGCTCAACAGCAGACACTGAAGAAATCCCAACCCTGCTAGCATACCTACCTGTACAATCTTCATTGATGCAATGGCTAATAAGAAACTGGCTGAAGACATTGAAGAAATTAAGAAGGCTCTGGGCTTCATGTCACAGGAAATAACTCAAGTGGCAACCGAACAAAGAGGCCTAAAGGAATTGCTGGAGGAAATTAAACAACTGAAAACAGAGGCACAAGAAAAGGACAAGAAAATTGAACAACTGGAAAGAAGAATTGATGACTTGGAGCAGTACTCAAGGATGGACGACCTGTTGATATCAGGGCTTGAAATAAAACAATCTTATGCACAGGCAGCAGCCCGTGGTGGGGGAGAGGAACATCTTCTAAATCCTGCTTCAAGTCCTGAATTATCAACGCTTGAACAACAGGTAATCAAGTTCTTTGACAGCAATGGCATCGCAATAGACAGTAAGAACATTGTTGCTTGCCATACTTTGCCCCAGAGAGACCACAAAAAGTCAAATATCCTGATTCGCTTTGCCAATAGGAAGCACAAAATGGAGGTGCTTAGGAATGGCAGAAAATTAAAGGGCACAGGTGTTTATGTGAATGAGCACCTAACTAAGAGAAATGCTACAATTGCAAGAGAAGCAAGGATTCTGAGGAAAGAAAAGAAGATTCAAGACACCTGGACAAGAAACTGCAGAGTTCTGATCAAGCTGAACGGACATCCAGAAGAAGCTAAAGTGATCACTGTTAAGGATATAACAGAGCTGGACCAATATAAATGACTGAATATTGCCATGGATCACCCAGATTGAAAGAAAGGGAATGCCATGAAAGACAACAAATTGGATTTACGACACAACCAGATGGACCCACCTCAACTTCAAACGCAGTAAGAGCAGATTCTGGTTATTCTGATTATGAAAATCTGCAATTTAAAACGTTTGATTATACAGAGTATAAACCACAAGATATGCAAAATGATCTTGATCCAGAGAACAATTTTTATACAAAAATACTGAACAGTTGTGAATACTTTGCTGAAGACCATTTTGAGGCCCAAATGACTAAGTGATTCATTGTCCATAATACATTTCAACTGCAGGAGTCTTAATTCCAATTTTCCAAGATCTTAGACTGTCTGGAACAAACAAAAAATAAATTCTCTGCAATAGCAATTTCAGAGACATGGCTTGGCTGTGAAGAGCAATCTTGTTTGTTCAAAATAGATGGATATAATGCATTCTACAAAAGTAGAAAGTGTCAAAAGGCGGGGGAGTTGCATTGTATATTGATCAGAATTTGAGAAGTAAACTCGTCAGTAGTAAGTGTTTAATTCTGGATAACATCATGGAATGTGTTACAGTGGAAATTGAGATTGAAAAATCAAAAAATGCCATAATAAGCTGTGTGTATCGAAAACCAGGGTCTTGTATTGAAAAGTTTCAGGAAATAATGATTGATCTGTATGAGGATATACACTCACCTAAAGGATTATTAGGAACACCATACTAATAGTGTGTTTGACCCCCTTTCGCCTTCAGAACTGCCTTAATTCTACGTGGCATTGATTCAACAAGGTGCTGAAAGCATTCTTTACAAATGTTGGCCCATATTGATAGGATAGCATCTTGCAGTTGATGGAGATTTGTGGGATGCACATCCAGGGCATGAAGCTCCCGTTCGACCACATCCAAAAGATGCTCTATTGGGTTGAGATCTGGTGACTGTGGGGCCATTGTAGTACAGTGAACTCATTGTCATGTTCAAGAAACCAATTTGAAATGATTGGAGCTTTGTGACATGGTGCATTATCCTGCTGGAAGTAGCCATCAGAGGATGGGTACATGGTGGTCATAAAGGGATGGACATGGTCAGAAACAATGCTCAGGTAGTCCGTGGCATTTAAACGATGCCCAATTGGCACTAAGGGGCCTAAAGTGTGCCAAGAAAACATCCCCCACACCATTACACCACCACCACCAGCCTGCACAGTGGTAACAAGGCATGATGGATCCATGTTCTCATTCTGTTTACGCCAAATTCTGACTCTACCATCTGAATGTCTCAACAGAAATCGAGACTCATCAGACCAGGCAACATTTTTCCAGTCTTCAACTGTCCAATTTTGGTGAGCTCGTGCAAATTGTAGCCTCTTTTCCTATTTGTAGTGGAGATGAGTGGTACCCGGTGGGGTCTTCTGCTGTTGTAGCCCATCCGCCTCAAGGTTGTGCGTGTTGTGGCTTCACAAATGCTTTGCTCCATACCTCGGTTGTAACGAGTGGTTATTTCAGTCAAAGTTGCTCTTCTATCAGCTTGAATCAGTCGGCCCATTCTCCTCTGACCTCTAGCATCAACAAGCCATTTTCGCCCACAGGACTGCCGCATACTGGATGTTTTTCCCTTTTCACACCATTCTTTGTAAACCCTAGAAATGGTTGTGCGTGAAAATCCCAGTAACTGAGCAGATTGTGAAATACTCAGACCGGCCCGTCTGGCACCAACAACCATGCCACGCTCAAATTGCTTAAATCAGCTTTCTTTCCCATTCTGACATTCAGTTTGGAGTTCAGGAGATTGTCTTGACCAGGACCACACCCCTAAATGCATTGAAGCAACTGCCATGTGATTGGTTGTTTAGATAATTGCATTAATGTGAAATTGAACAGGCGTTCCTAATAATCCTTTAGGTGAGTGTAAGTAGTAAAATGGTCTTTGTCTGTGGAGATTTTAATATTGACCTGCTCAATCCTCAAAAACAAAACACAGTTACAGAATTTATTCATTCCATGTACAGTTTATGCTTGTATCCATCCATAACAAGACCAACTCGAATAACAAAATCCAGTGCAACCCTGATTGACAACATATTCACTAATGTTCTAGAAAGTGAAATAACAAGTGGAGTTTTAATTAATGATATATCTGACCATCTACCAGTTTTTACAGTAATAAAGAGAGTTTCCAAATCAGTAAAAGAAACAAAAAATCATAGTAAAAAGGTTAAAATCTCAAGAGGCTATTTCCAGACTCAAGGATGAACTAACGGAACAAAGTTGGGATAATGTTTATGTAGAAGATGTAAATACTGCATATGATGCATTTATCAAAATCTTTATTACCTTGTATGAAAAACACTGCCCTCTAGTTAATAAAGTTATAAACCATAGATTTACAGAAAAGCCCTGGTTTACGAGGGGAATTCAAAAAGCATGTAAGAGGAAGAATAAACTGTACAAAGACTTCTTGCTAAAGAAGACTAAAAAGGCTGAATGTACTTACAAACAATATAAGAACAGATTAACTAGTATTATAAGATCAAGTAAAATTAACTATTATGGTGCTCTTTTGGAGAAGAATAAAAGTAACATAAAAAATACTTGGAGTGTTTTAAACAAACTAATCAAAAATGGAAATCAAAATGCTGACATTCCAACTGAATTTCTAATAAACGATAGAACTTTGATCAATCAATCCGATGAAATCGCAAACCAGTTTAATCAATATTTCACTAATATTGGCCCTAAATTAGCTAAAGAAATAGTCAACCCTAATCAAGTTGATGCTTTAAGCAAAATACCAACCACTGATAAAACTATATTTATTCAACCCACTGATGAAAATGAAATAATTTCAGTTGTCAAAAACTGCAAGACTAAGATGTCAGCTGACTGGAATGTACTAGACATGTCAGTATTAAAAGACACTATTGAATGTGTTGTAAAACCAATCGCTTACATTTTTAATCTTTCTTTACAATCGGGGTTATTTTCCAGAAGGAATGAAGACTGCGAAAGTGATTCCTATTCGCAAGGCTGGTGATAACAGAAATTCACTAATTATAGACCTATTTCCATTCTGTCACAGTTTTCCAAGATCCTGGAGAAGATATTCCATAAAAGATTATTCAGTTATGTAGATAAGCAAAATATTCTTTGTGAACAGCAGTATGGTTTTAGACCCGATAGGACCACTACCTTAACATTAGTGGACCTTGTAGAAATAATATCAAATGCTATAGCCGATAAACAATACACTGTTGGTGTGTTCCTAGACCTAACCAAAGCTTTTGATATAGTGAATCATGAATTGCTACTTCAAAAACTGTACAGATATGGGATTAGAGGAGTGGCTTTTTCTTGGCTCCAGACTTATTTGAAGAACAGATCCCAGTATGTCCACACCAATGACACTGATTCCCAGCTGCTGACAGTTACCTGCGGGCTGCCACAGGGGACAGTGTTGGGTCCGTTTTTGTTTCTTATGTATATTAACGATCTTTGTTTAGTTTCAAAACATTAAACCTTATTTTATTCGCTGATGACACCAACATGCTTAGTTGTGGTAAGAATTTAGAAGCATTGATAGATATAGTAGAGAAAGAATTATTATTGTTAAAGAAGTGGCTATCTTTATAATCCCCACAGATAAATAGTACCTTGTTACTTAATTCTGAGAATGTTTTTTCTGCCCAATTTGAAAATATTTCCACGCATGAGCCCGGTGACCTGTATAGACAACTAACTATTATGTTTTCTTTTTTCATTGATAATTTCTATTGATAAGCATTCAAGCAAGTTGTTTATTGATGCTGTCATATTTCTAATATTTTGAATTTAAATTTCTTGAGGACGTATATAGCAACTCCTCCTCCCCTTTATTGGTTCTGTTTACATAGTTTAACGTATAATTGTTTAACTCAAAAACAATGCCTTTATCCTCATTAAACCATGTTTCTGATATTGCAATGATACTAAATGGTCGCTCAAACTGTTGTAAGTATTCTTTAATTGCGTCAAAATTCGCGTACATGCTTCTACTATTGAAATGGATAATTGAGAATTTCCCTTCTGTTTTTACAGAGATGTTAAATTCATTCTCAGTATAGTATTTGCAATTAATTGCGTTAGATGTTAAGAACAGGTTATCTGGGTCTAACTGATCTTCCAAATCTAATGCATTATGTTCGGTGTACTCTGAAGCTTTCAGCTCCAAGAGCTCACAGTCCAAAATCCTTTGCTGTAGTCCTAGGTCATCTCAATGAACATGATCCAGACTTTGAAATGGACCCTGATAATATGTTTTTTCACTTCATGACATTGATTGTAAATACTATTATACTATTTAAACTCAGACAAAACTGAGATCATTGTCTTTGGCCCACAGACACAAAGACAACAAAAACAAACACAAAAATCAGGTTAGAAATCTAGGAGTAATCATGGACTCAGACCTGAACTTAAACAGCCACATCAAAGCAATAACATCATCAGCTTTTTACCATCTGAAGAACATTGCTAAGATCAGAGGAATAGTGTCAAAACCAGACTTAGAGAGACTCATCCATGCATTCGTCTCCAGCAGGTTAGACTACTGTAACGGCTGCTCACTGGCCTTTCTAACGAGCTGTTAGACAGCTGCAGAACATCCAGAACGCTGCTGCTCGAGTCCTGACAAGAACCAGGAAATACCACCACATTAGTCCAGTGCTCCGGTCTCTGCACTGGCTTCCTGTCACTCAGAGAATAGAATTTAAAACAGCTCTGCTTGTTACAAGTCTTTTCATGGTTTAGCACCAAAGTCCATCTCTGACATGTTAGAGCCGTATGAACCATCTCAGGGAGGGGTCTCCTGGTGGTTCCCAGAGTCAATAATAAACACGGTGAGGCTGCGTTTCAGTTTCATGCAGCTAAAATCTGGAACAGTCTTCATGAGGATGTGAGACAGGCCTCAACTCTGACAATGTTCAATGTCATCTGCACTCTTGCCTTTTACTGTCATTGATTAACTTTATGTTGATGTTTTATTGATTGATTTTATCTGTTTTCTTGTAATTTTTTCTGCAACTGTGAAGCACTTTGAATTGCCTTGTGTATGAATTGTGCTCTACAAATAAACTTGCCTTGCCTTGCCTTGCCTATTCGGAGGAAGAATATAATATGATAAATTCAGATGAGACTTTGTCATTCATACACTTCAACAGTAGAAGTATGTAAGCAAACTTTAACCACATAAATAATATTTACAGCAAATTAAACATCCTTATAGTATTGTAGCAATATCAGAAACATGGTTTAAGGAAAATAAAGGTATTCAATTTGAAATGGATGGTTATGATCTGACCTATGTGAATAGAGAAATAAGACAGGTGGTGGTGTGGCCATATATGTCCATACTTCAATCAAGTACAAACAAGTGGAAAGTATGTCACTAACAATAAGTGATGTACTAGATTGTGTCACAATCGAAATCTCTAAAAATATAATCATCAGTTAAATATATAGACCACCGGGCTCAAGTATTGAAATATTCACTGAATAGATAGAGAAACTGTATTCAAACATAAATAAAACACTATTCATTTGTGGTGATTTTAATATCGATTTGATGAATCCAAATAAACATGCAGTAACAGATGAATTTGTGAATCGAATGTACAGTATGAACCTATTTCCAACTAAACTCGCCCAGTAGAGTAACAGAAAATAGTGCCACACTCATAGACAATATTTTTACATATAAGATAGAATATATTAAAGCCAGTGGATTAATGATATGTGACGTATCTGACCATTTACCAGTTTTTGCAATTTATGATGAAAACTATAAAATGAAAGATATTAGTCATAAACCTGTTTATGTTTATGTACGGTTAAGATCAGAAGATGCAATAAATACATTTAAAACTGACCTATTGAAACAAAGCTGGAATTGTGTGTATGCAGAGGGAAATGTGGATAAAGCCTATGGTATATGTTTAGAAAGGTTTTGTTTACTGTACAACATGCATTGCCCCGTGCAACAATACTATAAAAAGAAGAAATTCACGAAATGTCCCTGGTTATCGAAAGGCTTACTAAATGCATGTAAAAAGAAACATTATCTATATAGAAAATGAAGCTGAAAATTGCTACAAATCATACAAGAACAAATTAACAAATATTTTTTATTTATTAGTTTATTTCACAGGGACAGTACACATTAATGAACATTTCTGTAAATGTGTCAGTATTAGCTGCAAAGCTAGTTTTCAACTGTTGTCCCTGGGCAAAGTGTATAATGCCAACAACAATTATAAAACATAAAACAATTTAAAAGTTGAGGCTACATACATAACAAATGTTGATACAATTCATACATTAATAACATCTGAATGTTCGTTCTGTGACTTGCACAATAGAATGGAGATTTTAGTGCAAGGGCAGGTCATACAGTTCAAACAAACATAAGGATAAATATGTACAATTATTATTTACAAAGCAACATCTGTGCAGAGGATCCTGACACTTGGCTCAGTCCTGCACCAGGAGGTCTAATGAGCACATCGTTGATTGGATTTCAACCAGTTTTTTAATTGAGTCCTAAATGTGTTAAACGTGGGGCATTCTCTTATAGTGAGAGGGATGCTGTTCCAGATGTTACAGCCTCTGACTGAAAGAACAGTCTGGCCAAAGGTGGTATGTCTGAAGGCTCTTCAGAGTCTCCTCGAACCATAGACCGAGTGGCTCTGCCAGATGAGGATTTAAATTTTACAAATTCCCTTAATGGCGGTGGTGCAAGTCCATTGAGTATTTTGTAGACCATACAAGCAAATTTAAAGTATTTAAAATTTTCGAAGTTTAGAAGGTTGTACGTCTCAAGAATGCGGCAGTGGTGGTACGAAACAGGTTTTCTAGCAAAAACTTTTAAAGCTTTTTATATAAGGATTCTATTTGTCTAAAAGTGGTTTCATTTGTAAGAGACCAGTTTGTAAAACAATATTCAATGTGCGAGAAAACAAGCATGCAGAAACATCCTAGCACCTGAAGTGTCATTGATGAGCGAATATATCTGAAGTTATGAAGACTGAATTTATTAGTTTTACAAATTATTAAATATTATAAGAGTAAATAAGAAAAGTACTACACAGATAGATTAAATGAGAATAGAAGCAGTATGAAAGGGATTTGGGGCATATTATTAAATGGGTTATTGAAAGCTAACCAAAGAAAGAATTCATATCCAGATTCCTTTGTTATCAACAATGAAGAAAACCCGAATATGCAGCATATAGCAAATAAATTCAATGATTTTTTTGTGAACATTGGACCAGAATTGGCAGAGAAAATTCCAAAGCATAATAATGATAAACTTTCATTTATAGAAAGGAAGCCAAAGACCATTTTCTCTCCGGTGTGAGTGAGTTTGAGATCCTAAACATTGTTAATAAATGTAAAACAAATCCCCGATTGATTGTCATGGCTTAGATATGATAATAGTGAAAAAAGTAATTGACACTATTGTAAAACCCTTAACTTATAACCTGTCTCTTCAAACTGGAACGTTCCCAATAAAATGAAAATCACCAAAGTAATACCCTTATACAAAGATGGATCCAAAAACATCTTCACGAAATATCGACCAGTCTCTCTGCTCCCCCAATTTTCAAAATATTAGAAAAAGTTTTTAGCAAAATGTTGGAAAAATGTATTGATTCATGTGGGATATTGAATGAAAGTCATTATGGCTTTGGAGAAAAGAGATCTACTACAATGGCAATTCTGGAAGCTGTGAAAGAAATAACTACAGATCTTGATAAGAAATTTGCAATTGGAATATTTATTGATTTAAAGAAGGCCTTTGACAAAATTAATCATTCCATTTTACTTAATAAATTGGAAAAATATGGTATTCGAGGAGTGGCTGGGAACTGGATGCAGAGCTATTTAACAGAGAGACAGCAGTTTGTTAAGATGGGGGAGTGGGAGTCAAATGTTAAAACATAGTTTGTAGTGTTCCTCAAGGATCTATATTGGGTCCTAAATTGTTCAATCTTTATATAAACGATGTATTCAATGTGTCTAAAGTGTTAAGAATGATATTATTTGCTGATGACACCAATATTTTTTATTCTAATGATAATTACAACAATCTTATTGATATAGCAAATCTGAAATTGACTAAGATAAAATCATGGATGGATATTAATAAGCTTTCAATAAACTTAAATAAAACTAAAATAATGATGTTTGGTAAATTTACTTATCAGGATCGGGCAATCACTATAAATGGTATTACAATAGAAAAGGTGTCTGAAAACAAATTTTTGGGGATGATTATTGATGATAAACTGAACTGGAAACCGCACATCAGACACATTCAAAATAATATCTCAAAAAGTATTGCAGTGATTAATCAAACTAAGCATGTGCTGGAGTACAAAGCGCTTCATCTGCTGTACTGTTCTCTGGTCATGTCGTATCTGACATACGGTATAGACATTTGGGGTAACAATTATAAAAGTTCATTACATTCCCTTTTCATACTCCAGGAATGAGCAATCAGAACAATTAACAAGGCTGGATATTATGAGCACTCCAACAAATTATTTCTGCAATCTAATCTATTAAAACTGTATGATTTAGTTGACTTTTATACAGTACAACTATTATACAAAGCTACAAAATAATTGTTACCAGCTAAAATTCAAGAACTGTTTGAATTAAGAGAAGGGGATTATGATCTAAGAGGATGTATGATCTTTAAAGTGCAGATGGTGCATTCAACCAGAAAAGTATGTGCGTTTCTGTGCAAGGGGTCTGGCTCTGGAATGGGTTGGAGGAAGCAGTGCCCAACTCTTTACAAATTCAAGAAAAAGTATAAAGAAAAAGTGTTACTAGAATATAGTGCCGATGAAGGGATTTAAGTTCTTAAGATAATTTGGAAATTATTCAATCACTGAGGTATATAGTGGTGCTACTTGTTACGGTTGTCATTGCTAACCTTGTTGTCTACTGCATTACACAGCTTAGGATGTAAACATCCGCAAACTCCACCATATAGGGCAGCCGGGTGGGGGCCTTTTGATTGGGGCATGTACCACTCTCAATGGGCCACTTTTCACCCTGGCTTTTTAATGCACTACACTAAATAGGGCAAACATGTATAACATAAAATCCTATATATATATATATATATATATATATATATATATATATGCAGTATCACCGGGAAATGTAAATGTTTATTATATTGATTACGCGGTAGGCGTATATACACTCACCTAAAGGATTATTAGGAACACCATACTAATACTGTGTTTGACCCCCTTTCGCCTTCAGAACTGCCTTAATTCTACGTGGCATTGATTCAACAAGGTGCTGAAAGCATTCTTTAGAAATGTTGGCCCATATTGATAGGATAGCATCTTGCAGTTGATGGAGATTTGTGGGATGCACATCCAGGGCACGAAGCTCCCGTTCCACCACATCCCAAAGACGCTCTATTGGGTTGAGATCTGGTGACTGTGGGGGCCATTGTAGTACAGTGAACTCATTGTCATGTTCAAGAAACCAATTTGAAATGATTGGAGCTTTGTGACATGGTGCATTATCCTGCTGGAAGTAGCCATCAGAGGATGGGTACATGGTGGTCATAAAGGGATGGACATGGTCAGAAACAATGCTCAGGTAGTCCGTGGCATTTAAACGATGCCCAATTGACACTAAGGGGCCTAAAGTGTGCCAAGAAAACATCCCCCACACCATTACACCACCACCACCAGCCTGCACAGTGGTAACAAGGCATGATGGATCCATGTTCTCATTCTGTTTACGCCAAATTCTGACTCTACCATCTGAATGTCTCAACAGAAATCGAGACTCATCAGACCAGGCAACATTTTTCCAAACTTCAACTGTCCAATTTTGGTGAGCTTGTGCAAATTGTAGCCTCTTTTTCCTATTTGTAGTGGAGATGAGTGGTACCCGGTGGGGTCTTCTGCTGTTGTAGCCCATCCGCCTCAAGGTTGTGCGTGTTGTGGCTTCACAAATGCTTTGCTCCATACCTCGGTTGTAACGAGTGGTTATTTCAGTCAAAGTTGCTCTTCTATCAGCTTGAATCAGTCGGCCCATTCTCCTCTGACCTCTAGCATCAACAAGGCATTTTCGCCCACAGGACTGCCGCATACTGGATGTTTTTCCCTTTTCACACCATTCTTTGTAAACCCTAGAAATGGTTGTGCCTGAAAATCCCAGTAACTGAGCAGATTGTGAAATACTCAGACCGGCCCGTCTGGCACCAACAACCATGCCACGCTCAAAATTGCTTAAATGACCTTTCTTTCCCATTCTGACATTCAGTTTGGAGTTCAGGAGATTGTCTTGACCAGGACCACACCCCTAAATGCATTGAAGCAGCTGCCATGTGATTGGTTGTTTAGATAATTGCATTAATGTGAAATTGAACAGGCGTTCCTAATAATCCTTTAGGTGAGTGTATAAGCTTCTGGCTTCAGCCTACTCCTTTTTTTTTAGCTCCTGTAATAGAATAATGTGAATATGAATGTTGTTAAAATGTAAACTGCTCAAAAAATAAATAAATAAACTAAAACTAAAAAACTAAACTAAACTAACTAATATATATATATATATATATATATATATATATATATATATATATATATATATTATATATATATATATAAATAGATTCAGATTCAGATTCAGATTATTTTATTCAGACATTCAAACATTCAACAGATGACAAACAGATGATAAATAAACATAAAGTCTGAAATGGAATAGGCAGAAACTAAAGCTTATTGCGCCTATCCCAGAGTATTTACAAACATAAACAGTAAAGCTGCCAATGTCTTATGCTGCAGTTATACAATTTTTGTTTTTAGATCGTCACAAAGAAGAAAGAAAAAAATCTATCATCTTACGTTTGCATCCTTAGCATCCATTCTCAATGTATTTTTTTATAATTAATTTCTTCAAAAGAATTTTAAATTGAATTAAGGTTTTACAGTCTTTTAGCTCTTGGTCCAACTCACTCCACACATTAATCCCAACTAAAGAAAGACACTGCTGCTTTGCACTCGTTCTCACATATGTTTTTTGAAACATTTCTTCCTTTCGGAAATTATAAACGCAGTCTCGTTTTTGGAACAATCCCTGGATATGCACAGGTAACTTGTTAAGGCTTATGTTATACATAAATTGTGCTGTTTTAAACTCAACCAAATCCTTACATTTTAGTGCTTTTAGTTTGATGAAAAGCTCATTTGTATGTGCGCTGTAATTCTGCTAGGTCTTGTGATAGTCAAAGTTAGGATGTGGTTAAAACATTATATATTCATAATGTTTATATATATATAAACACTATGAATTAATGTATTAAACTATTAATAAATTAATTTAAATAAAACATGGCAGATATTATTGCAAGAGATTTACATAGCTTTGCCTTGATGTAGTTTATATGGGGCTTCCAGCTAAGCTTATTTTGTAAAAGTACTCCAAGAAATTTTATTTCATTCACTCGTTCTATCTCAGCATCATGTATTCTTAAATTTCTATACACATTAATGGCACGATTTCCAAAAACTATAAATTTGGTTTTATTTAAATTAATTTATTAATAGTTTAATAAATTAATGAATAATGTTTATATATATATAAACATTATGAATATATAATGTTTTAACCACATCCTAACTTTGACTATCACAAGACCTAGCAGAATAACAACGCACAGTGCTACCCTCATTGACAACATCTTCACTAATAATATGCAGTTCACAAATGTCAGCGGTCTAATGGTTAGTGATATAACGGATCATCTGCTCGTATTCACGGTGTATGATGATAATGAGTTAGATCAAAAATCACCTCAAAAATATTTTTATAAACGCGCAAGAACTGAGGATTCAATTTACTCACTTTATAGTGACTTAATAAAACAAGATTGGAACGAGGTATATAACAAGAATGATGTAGATAGTGCTTATGATACTTTCATGGAAATCCTTAGTGTAGTATACAATAAAACTGTCCAATTCTGCAATTTAGTAAAAACAGCAAAATGACAAAATGTCCGTGGCTAACCAAGGGTTTACAAAATGCTTGTAAGAAAAACATTTTATATAGACAGTTTATTAGACTAAGAACAGTTGAATCTGAAAGTAGATATAAAACATAAAATAAACTGACCAATATATTAAGGAAGGCTAAGAAACTATATTATACCAATCTATTATATATAAACAAGAACAACATGAAAGGGGTATGGGGAATACTAAAAGGTAATCAAAGGTAATGCAAATAATAATTCATATCCAAACTATTTCACTGATGGGAACAATGACAATCATAATATGAATGACATTGTGGAAAAGTTGTAATAGTTTTTTGTAAATGTTGGATCGGATCTGGCAGCAGAGATTCCGGAGTGTAGTAACAACAAAATGGAGTCATTGATAGACATTAATTCAAAAACGATGTTTTGTCTGGAGTAACTGAAACAGAAATAATAGATGTCATTAACGGGTGTAAGAACAAATCGTCTACAGACTGTTTTGATATAGATATGACACTAGTTAAACAAATTATACATAGTATCGTGAGACAATTAACCTACATATGCAACCTATCGTTTCAAACATTTCCAAATAAAATGAAAATTGCAAAAGTTATACCTATACATAAAAATGGGAACAAACACATCTTCACTAACTACAGACCTGTCTCTCTGCTCCCCCAGTTCTCCAAAATCTTAGAGAAACTTTATAACAGTAGAATGGATAATTTCATAGATAAGCATAAACTAATTAATGAAAGTCAGTACGGGTTTCGAGCAACAAGGTCAACTTCAATGGCCATCATCGATGCAATAGAAGAGATTACTAATAGCTTAGAGGGAAAGAAACATGCAGCTGGAATATTTATTGACTTGAAAACTTGACTTGGTTCTTTTGTATCACGCGAGAACAGTAATTTGGATATGGCCAAAGCATACACTGGAGATAGAAGTCGTCTCAAGAAAAGGCCTTTATTGCCGTTGTTCCTAGTTACAAAGCAGTATAACCAGCTGGTGACTTCAGAAAAGAGAAGAAGTGAAGTCCAGACCCCCGTCGACAGATGTCTTTTATCCTAGTCTTGCACTCCTCTACGCAGAGAGGGTGACTGCCTATCAGTGAGTCAGTTGTTTGTGTCTATGTGTCAGTATATTATCTGTACTTCCCGTTATGTTCAGAATGATTATGGTGTCGACCGTTGTCTATCAGCTAATCTCACTGACATGGTCTTCTTGTTCTGTAGCGTGTGAGCAAAGCCTGCGTCAGGAGCCTGTTCAGATTGCGATACAATCCTTACAGACCCCCTGTTACTTACTTACTAAGAGTAAGTATAATAAGTTCTAAAACTAAGCTATCTATATTAGCCCATAAATCTAAACTAACTAACTTTCAGCTTGTGTGGTGTGTGATCCTATGTGTAGTGACATTCCACCTTCACCTCCATAGCTAGGCGTTGCTTTAACGTGATGCTGACCCCCCCAAATCAGCTCTGCCACCCTTTCAGGTCCAGTCAATGCCAGCATGTAGCGTGTTTTTTTTTTTTTTTTCGCAAAGCACACAGTGTATTATTTTTATTACTAAACATTGTGTACCTGTCAATAATCTAAATAAGCAAACCTACAACTATTTCTAGCAAAGCACAGCGTTAACGTGTGTGATTAACTTTAGCAACATTGTGTATCAGTAATGTAGACCCTAAGCTATCACGTCCAAGGTCTCCAGCCTCACGATCTCCATCTCCATCTCACCAACACCTGTAACACAATTAGGGGAAAAAATTGCGCAAGTTACCCTACTCTCCCTCACTCCCATGTCTAACTTTGTTATTTTCCAATTGGCTCACCTGGTAATTTTTGAGGTTTGTGTCCTATACTTTTATTGTCTGTCTATGGCCTTTTTTATTCAATTCAATACAACACATTTTTTTGTCAATTCTTATCAGAATCGAAAATGTATTTCTCTTATGGACAATCCCCTTAACAGAAACTCGAGTCGAAGCCTTATTTGTTATTTTAACTAAATTAATAACGAATATAGTTCCCTTCTTTCTGAAGTTTAATCCAAATGCGATTCAATTTCTTTTTTTACTATAAGCAAGAAACCACCATTAAACCCTCCTTTTTGACCTAAACAAACCTGCAATGAGCAGCACCCACAAAGCCTAAACTGAAAATACACCACCCCGAGAAAACCAAGTATAAAATAAGCACTAAAAAATTAAAATATAAATCACAACGAAGAGGTTCTTACCATTTGAAATGGTCCAATATTTTTTAAGTTTGTCCCACCTTGAGGTCTCTGACCACGTCCGTCATGTATGACCAATCCCGTGTGCTAAAACAGCAAAGTGCCTGAAAAAATGTTTAGGTGAACATGGTTCCTTATCAGGACCATACAAAACACAGCTTTCCTTCCACAGTTTCACCTCCGCTGTACCTGCAACAGTTTGCATCTTACACATTCAAGAAAACACGTCATCATTAGTTTCCTTTTGGACAAACAGATGTTTGTGCAGGCGCAAAAGGCTTTCAGCAGTCTGTGCTGAAAACGAGAAGACAGTGGGCCAAATATAACAATGTCAAATTCACAACATACAGAACATACATATTCGGGTTTAATCAAAAGTACACTGATTAAAACATTTCCTCCAAGCGTCCATCTCCATCTGTGGAAATGGGAAAAAGTCAAGCAGGGTGCTCCCACTTTATTCACCCTGACATGTGAAAGTTCAATAAGCACAGCATTATAGCATAGCCAGCGAGCAGCAGGTGACAGATGTGAAGTTTTCTGCTCTAGCAAGATTATAGACACAGCGTGTGGCACAAGCAGAGTTAGAGAAGCGTAGCCTAAAAGTCACGTGATGCAAGCTTTCTCAGCGGCAGCTACCGCACGTGGCAGACAGGCAGGCCTGCTGCCACTGAATCAAGTTTTGCGGACAAATAAGCTCTGGGGCGTCCCCCGATATCTTGCACCAGGAGAGAAACCATGAACCTCTCCTTTTCCATCCACAGTTTGTGTGAATGGCCTGTTTTGGTCTGGGAGCCCCAGCATAGGGGGACACTGTAAAGCTATTTTCCAGCTCCACAACTGCCTTTTCAGCCTCTGGCGTCCATTGTGGCCTCAACGATAAATAATTTGCAATTAACTCACGACAGTATGACGTCATCCCTAGAAATGACATCACCTGTTTCAAAGCCCATAAATAATCAGCTTCTTGTTTCAACTTGTCAAAAACCAGCAGCCGTCTCCATTGTTAAGAAACAGGGAGAGCTCTGACCCCTCCCTTCGCTACTTCCAAAGTCTCCAAGAAAGTCACGCGCGTAACACCATGCGCGCTGTAGAGGAGCGCGGTACTCGCACGCGCTGCGAGACACACAAACAAACACCAGCTTCACCACTCATCCAGCCAACCAGACGCTCCCACACACACACACACACACATCAAGAGATTCCTCAACCTTGACCCACATCACAGCCTCGGGCATAGATTACGCTATGTTAGAGACACAGCTTGTGACAAGTAAAAACCTTTTCCTGTTCACCTTTTAACATACACTCAATGCTGCGCAGTGTCGATTCCAAAACAAATATTTTGACCCAATTTTGTCTTTACTACTGTCACATGTTTTCAAAACATGTGATGGATACAAACCAATATCAGTGTCATTGCTGTGAGGGCTCACGTGCCGTCTGTTTACCTGCTGTAATCTGGGATGAGGCAGCTTTCAGTGGAAACACTTCTTCTCTTTTGTCCAGAGATCGTGTACTGCTGTTGTTTGCAAAACATTCTCAGTTCCTCGGCAAATTTGCTTGGGCTGTTGTGTCTTCTCATCATCCAGTCTCCTTCCTTTATTTACTCCAGGCCCCAGTCCTTGGGTTCCTCGACAAGTGTTTCCTGTGCATTTTGGGATAAAACTTCACAGCAGAGTTTAGTATTCTTATGTATTCAGTTATTTATTGGTGTTGCTTTTTCAACATTGTGTTGGCGCTTGGCCCTACAGTCAGAGGACATGACATTTTTGACCTGTGAGAACCTCATGGGCTGTTAATCCATGGGCCTCATCAGGGTGAGATCTCATTCCAGATAGCACGATAGTGCAGTTTGCCATTTAAGTTTAGTTTGTGCACATACCCCTGTTGGACCCTGGCACCCCTAGCGCTGTGGTAGGTTGTGTGCATTAGGTAGAGTGTACAGTGTACCTTGCGCTCCCTGTTGCTGCGCCCCTGCTGATTTACACTGCCCCCTGTCCAGGTTGATAGTGTGTAAATACCTGTGGCTGTTGGTTTTGTGCCATTAAATACTGCTGTGGTAGTGGTTGAGGAGCCTGCACCATGGGCATGTACACCCCTGTTGTTGTGGTTGAGGAGCCTGAACCATGGGCATGTACACCCCTGTTGTTGTGGCTTGTGGGGTAGGGACAGTTTCTGGAAATATGGCCAAATGTTGGCAATTATAACATAGTATGCCCCCGCTGAAGATGGCCTTGTACAGAAGCATACATCTGAGTAGCCAGGGTTTCCTCAATTTTAGCAACGTCAAAGCAAGTCTGTTTTTGTGTGACCATTTTTTCCTCAGCATATATTTGTTTTTTGCATTTTCTAGGTTTAACTTGGCTAATTGCAACTGCACTTCTCTAAGCTGTTATCCTGTTTTTCGTTATGATCATTGTAGGCGTTAATGTGATGGCACACATGCTCTTTCCATCCCTCCAGGGGCATTGATGATAACCCGACCGTCAGTTTGTTTTTCACTGTATCTGGGCAACCGGCCTCAACTGCATTTCTGTATAGCACCATTGTTTGGCAATTTAATTCTGCGCCTAACTGTTGGACCCATAAAGTTCTAAATCTCTGTAGATAATCTGCTCCTGATTCACCATTTCTCCATTTTTCCTGTGTTAGGCGTCCAGCATCTATTTTAGTCGGATATTTCTCTCTCAAAATGTTCCACAGGTCCTCCACGTAACCATAAAAGGGTGTGGTTTGGCTCCTCTATTGTACCAAGATCTTGCTCAAGCATTGCCATTTCTGTTCTTGAAATGTGTCCCTTCAACGCTTTTCTTATGTCTCCCAGAGCTAGTGTGTGTCCTGTAGTGAGATCTGCAAATGCTGAATCCAAGGTCCTCCCCCTCCCTGAGTGGGGGCAGCTTTGCCCTGAATAGTTCTGCATCATTCATTGAAAATGGGGTGTAAGTTTGTTCTTCTCTCCCTAGCTCATTGTTCTTTAGTATTAGTGGCATGGCCAGGGTGACGTCAGTGTATGCGTTGAATTTTTTATCTCCCTTTCCTTTTGCTTTTGTCCCTGCGACGTTTGATTTAAACTGTTTCCCGCTCCTGGTTGTGGACAGCTCTTTTTCCACTGCTCCTAATTGTTTTTTCAATTTATCTAATCTTATCATTGTTTTTTGTAACTGCTTCTCTTCTTTCTCCTCTATCACTTTTTTCCTTAACCTTTCTGTCTCCTCTTTTTGTTCTCGTGACTTCATTTTATTGATTTGTTCCTCCTCGTCCCACTCTTCCTCTATGTCCTCCTCCTCGTCACTGTCTGACAGGATGAGCTTGTTACTGATATTGTGTTTTCACCACTCTGACTCGCCTCTCCTGTTCTGTTTCTGAGTAATTCTTGTTTTAGGGCCTCTAATTCGTTCAGTTCCTCTTCTTTCCATAAATCTTTTTGCGCCTCCATATTCATTTTTAGTTCCCTCATTTCTGCTGTTAGTTTTGTTAAGTGCTGCAGGCCTGCTCTACGCTCCTCCCTGTCTTTTAAGGCTTTTCGCTGTAACTCATTCTGTTTTTCCCACAACCTGGCGTATTCATGCTCTTTTTCTAGTTTATAATTTGAGTACTCATGTGTTCTTTCAACAGTTTTGTTTCTAATGCCAAAAAACCTGGGTCCTCACTGGTTGTGTTTAAGGCAAAGTCATCACAATTGAGTATCCCTTCTTTGATCGGAATCATAGGGGCTTGTACAGTGTGTGCCTGTTCTGCACTTAACTCTGTTTTTACCAAATCTTTGAGTGCTTGAACTACCTCAGCATGGGGTGAGACATGTGCTGTCTGGTCCGGTCGTTGGGGAGCCTGACTGCACTGAGCTATCTGGTCACAGGGCCTTATCTCTTTCACTGTTGTGTCTTTCCTTTGCTCTCTCTGGCAATATTATACCATGTCTTATGATCCACACATTTAACGCTGACATAGCTGTTAATTTTTTAACTTTATCTTGTACTATTCTCCCTTTAAAAAGTTTTGGATCTTGCTCCTGATCAAAAAGCCCCTGTATCTTGTTGTTAATGGTCTTGTTATATGTTTGAATGGTTTGTAGGCTTGGTATTAGCCCTTTTTTGCCGGTAATTATTCCATATTTTTTTGCTTTTTCCATCCACTGCTCCAGGTCCCCTACTCTGACAATAATATCTGTTTTAGATTTTCCTGGCATCCATTCCTGATTAACTTCAGCATCATTCCTCTCACACTTTCTGGGTCTGCTGCGACCCACCTTGGGCATACTTGTTCCAATAATTCATTATTAATGGCTGCATTCTCCCTCATTTCCTCTCATCCATATTGTAACACTTTTATTTTTATTATTTATTTATTTTTTATTATTTATTTATTTTTAAATGTTTTTAAATTTTTATATTTTATTTTATTTTATTAAAAAACTCAGCCTCTCTCAACGTTCACGACTCTCACTAGCCGCCGCAAGTTTATATAGTGGTACTCTCTGACCCCTGCGGATTTCTCAACGTTCACGACTTCTTGGACCCTAGCCGGGTCCTCTCACTAGCCGCCGCAAGTTTAATATAATGGTACTCTCTGACCCCTGCGGATTTAACTTATCTAAAAGAGTCCTTGTAAGAAGGAACGGCAAACACCTTTTTTCCCATTTTCTCTTGCCTTTGACCAGTGTATGTCAACAATTTAAACATAGGGATACACCAAACCTTAAGAGCGAGGCCACTCAATTACAGGGAAATAACACGCCAGAGCGTGGCAGAAATTTAGAAAGGTTTCTGCTTACCTTATTCTGAGCCCTCTTTCCCCTTTGAGTGATCCCGTCCTCAGGCTGCGGCTCCCACGTCTGCTACTGGTTGACCTGTCCAATTAGGAGATCACCATGTTGTCTTGTTCGAGCCGTTGATGAGGAAAGAGAAAAAAAATAATTATTATTCTCGCGAAGATATCCCGGGTTCGGCACCAATTGTAAGGACTTGGTTCTTTGTATCACGCGAGAACAGTAATTTGGATATGGCCAAAGCAAACACTGGAGATAGAAGTCGTCTCAGAAAAGCCTTTATTGCCATGTTCCTAGTTACAAAGCAGTATAACCAGCTGGTGACTCAGAAAAAGAGAAAAGTGAAGTCCAGACCCCCGTCGACAGATGTCTTTTATCCTAGTCTTGCACTCCTCTACGCAGAGAGGGTGACTGCCTATCAGTGAGTCAGTTGTTTGTGTCTATGTGTCAGTATATTATCTGTACTTCCCGTTATGTTCAGAATGATTATGGTGTCGACCGTTGTCTATCAGCTAGTCTCACTGACATGGTCTTCTTGTTCTGTAGCGTATGAGCAAAGCGTGCGTCAGGAGCCTGTTCAGATTGCGATACAATCCTTACATTTGATACACTTAATCACTCTATATTATTTAAAAATTAGACAGATATGGCATAAGGGGAGTGGCTTTGAGCTGGATTCAAAGCTATTTAACTGGGAGACAACAGTATGTGAAGATGGGGGAGTTTACATCAGGATATTTGGACATTGGTTGTGGGGTCCCACAGGGATCTGTCTTAGGCCCAAAGTTGTTCAATTTATACATTAATGACATTTTTAATGTGTCAAAATTATTAAAATTAGTGATTTTCGCAGATGACACAAACATTTTCTATTCTAATGACAATTATAGTAATTTAGTAACTAACATAAACTGTGAATTAAGGAAATTAAAAACATGGATGGACATTAACAAATTGTCCCTCAGCTTAAATAAAACAAAAGTAATGTTTTTCGGTAATTATAATGGAAAACCACACTCAGTAAATATAGACGGTGTAGTCTTAGATACAGTATCTGAAATTAAATTCTTAGGAGTCACCATTGACAGTAAATTAAGCTGGAAACCACACATAAGACACATACAAGGTAAAGTCTCCAAAAGCATCTCAATCATTAACAAAGCAAAGTTTTTCTTAAATTACAATGCATTATTTTTGTTATATAGTTCATTAGTTTTGCCATATCTAAATTACTGTGTAGAAGTTGGGCAATAACTATAAAAGCTCATTACACCCCTTGTTATACTCCAAAAACGGGCTGTAAGAATTATACATAAAGTAGGATATTGTGATCACACTAATATATTATTTCTGCAGTCTAAACTATTAAAAATGCATGACTTAGCCGATTTCTCTACTGCTCAACTTCTGTTTAAAGCCAACAAAAATGCGCTACCTGCAAGGATACAAATGCTTTTTGCACGCACAGAAGGGGGATATAACCTGAGGGGGTGTGATAACTTTAAGGTTCAAGCAGTGTCTTCCACTAGGAAAAGTATGTGTGTGTCTGTATGTGGAGTTAAACTCTGGAACAAATTGGGGGCAGAGCTTAAACAATGTCCAAATATTCATCATTTCAAATCAAGATATAAAAAAAATGGTATGGTCAAAGTACCAGAAGGAGGAAATGGGTAATTGATTGTTAATGGGTGTTACAAAGTGCTGTATAATTTAAAGGTCAGATCTAGCTAATGATGAAGTACAGTATATTGTGGTTGTTACTATTATACTATTGCAGTTGTTATTGCCATTGTTATTGCTATTGCTGTTGTGTTATTATCATCCCTATTTTAACTTTAAACTTAAATGTAACAGTCTAGGATTAATACCTAACAATCTGTGGATTATTCTTAGAATCCAACTCAATCGATTCAGACAGCAGTACTGCTATTGATGCTGATGGTAATATAAAGGAACTAAATTCTTAGAAGTAAAACATGCACATATCTATGTACTCCGCATTCAACATAACCCGTAGTACAGGGCAGACATGTGGGGGCCGGCAGCTCGAGGAAAGCCTCTTCTGGCAGCAGACTCCTAAAGCTTGTCTCTTTTAATGCACAGTATAGGACACTCAACAAATGATGGTCCGGTTGCTCGGGGGCTGCTCCCCTCTGGCAGCAGGTCCAGTCACAGAAAAGGAAAAAGAAAAGCCCCAAATCCGTTTTAACACACATCATTAAGACTAATCTGTTATCATGAGCATCAATCAGTCTGCGACTATTGTACCTTTCATGAATAAAAGTGGAGTATTTATGTATCATTCAAACACTTTGATACAGAGTAACCTTATATGGGCTGTAATGGTGATGGTGAATAACAGCAATACCAACATGGTAATAAATTCGGTATAGGAAACAAAATTATACACTTATAACGTGTAAGATACTGTGAATGTTGACCTAATATAATGCATTGTTGCATCTGTTAATATGTAACCAACTTAATTGTTAATCGTTTGTAAGATAATAACTAAACAGTGTATTATTATATATTGTTATTTAAGTTTATGAACAGGGGTGGGAGTCAATAAGCTTGTCTTCTTCCCACTCCTTTTCGAGCCAGAATGTTAATTATTTTTTCTTTTATTATATATTTTTTCTTTCTTTTTTGGCTTTTGTGCCTTGTGTGTAGCTCGAAATAAAACTCAATCAATCAATCAGATTAGTGCTGTCATTTAACCCCAGCTCAAGGCGTTCATTGTCTATAATCCTATGAAGTATTCCTATGTCCTGATTGTCACTGTTAGTAAGAGCGTTGCAAAAGGATGTCATTTTCGTAGGTGTCAGGTTATAGACGCTGCAGTTACCTCAGTCAAATTTATTCAGCTCTTCCATACCTTTAACAATAATATTAAAGATAAGACTTAAGATCTATATAAAGCAGGCGAGACAGGTTTATAGGGGATATTGTAGATGTGTTTGTTCAATCAATCAATCAATCAATCAATGGTTTTGTATAACCCAATATCACAACAGGAGTTGCCTCACAGGGCTGCACTAAACATGAAGGCAATAAAACAGTAAATAAGATAATGTTCAGTGTCTCTCTGGTGTGTTCAGTGTCTCTCTAGTGTGTGTTCAGTGTTTGTCTGGTGTGTTCAGGGACCCCAATGGCGCTGAAGCTCCTCCCTAAAGCGTCGACGCAGCTGCAGAGTTCCTGAGAGAATACTGCACCACTCTGGCTCTCAGTCATCCATCCATCGTGGCTCTGTTCGGCATTGCCTTCGAATCCCATCAGCACTACTGCTACGCCCAGAGCTGACGGGGCAGGACTTACTGAGCACCATCACGCCTAAGGTCAGGGACATCATCTCCAATACCCCACCAATGCCTCCCCCTAACCCAACACCACCATCTTTATACCCAATCAATCAATGGTTTTGTATAGCCCAATATCACAACAGGAGTTTCCTCACAGCTGCACCGAACATTAAGGCAATAAAACAGAGCAGTAAATAAGACAATGTAAAGTTCAGGTGAATCAAGTATCCAGGCAAACATAATGTCCAAATAAGCCTTGGGGAGAACCACAGAAGGAGAGATCCACTCCCATGGACGGACAGGCTATAAGACCCAGGGCCGATGGAGTCCCTTCAGCAGACGGGCCAAGATCGCAGACCATCCAGTCCTTGTTGTCAATCCAGTAGGCAGGGTTCCTCCGTTCAGCCGGGTTCCTCCGTTCAGCCGGGTTCCTCCATTCAGCCGGGTTCCTCCGTTCAGCCGGATTCCTCCATTCAGCCGGGTTCCTCCGCTCGATCTAGACCGACACTCCCAAGGGGAGTGGGACAAGAGACACCATGTGAATAGTAATGAACAGACTACAGATAATATAAATATTTATCATAATGAGACAAAGTTTGCAGTAAGAAGAGGAAGAGGATAGAGCTCAGTGTACCATACTTCCCACAGCAGTGTTTCTTCTAAGCAGCTTTACTTCAGGCTGTGGGTTAGAGCTTTACTTCAGGCTGAGGTAGAGCTTTACTTCAGGCTGGGTTAGCTTATTCAGCTGGGTTAACTTACTTCAGCTGAGAGTTAGAGCTTTACTTCAGGCTGTGGGTTAGAGCTTTACTTCAGGCTGAGAGTTAGAGCTTTACTTCAGGCTGTGGGTTAGAGCTTTACCTAACTGACCTGATCATACGCTAATTCAAAGTGGTACGTTTTGAGCCTAGTCTTAAATGTAAGGACTGTGTCTGCTTCTTTAACGTGAGCTGGGAGTTTATTCCATGAAACGAAAATGAAGCTAAAGGCTCTTCCTCCTACAGTGGTTTTGGAGCTAAAGGCTCTTCCTCCTACAGTGATGTTGGAGCTAAAGGCTCTTCCTCCTACAGTGATGTTGGCTAAAGGCTCTTCCTCCTACAGTGAATGTTGGAGCTAAAGGCTCTTCCTCCTACAGTGATGTTGGAGCTAAAGGCTCTTCCTCCTACAGTGATTTTGGAGACTCGAGGATCACTAGTAGCCCTGAGTTTTGAGAGCTGAGTGCTCTGGTTGGCCGATATGGAACGATAGTGTCTTGGATATAGAGCGGAGCCAAACCCTTTATGGCTTTAAATGTGAGGAGCAGGATTTTAAATTTGATTCTAAACTCAACAGGAAGCCAATGGAGAGACTTTAGCACAGTGTAATGTGTTATCTTCTCTTGTACGTGTTAACAATCTTGCAGCTGCATTTTGAACTAATTGAAACTTTTTAGGGAACTTTTAGGACACGCTGCTAGCAGGGAGTTACAGTAGTACAGCCCAACCCCCAAACCTAACACCACCATAACCCACACCCCCAAACCCAACAACACACATAACCCAACACCACCCATAACCAACACCCCCCCAACCCAACAGCCCCATAACCCAACACCCCCAAACCACACACCCCCAAACCCAACACACCCAAACCCAACACCCATAACCCATAACCCACCCAACAACACCCATAACCCAACACCCCCATAACCCAACACCCAAACCAACACCCCCAAACCCAACAACACCCATAACCCAACACCCCCAAACCCAACACCCCCCAAACCCAACATCACCATAACCCAACAACACCCATAACCAACAACACCCATAACCCACATCCCCAAACCCAACATCCCCAACCCAACACCCTCAACCACCCCCCAAACCCAACATCACCATAACCCAACACCCCCATAACCAACATCACCCATAACCACATCCCCCAAACCCAACATCCCCCAAACCCAACATCACCCATAACCCAACATCCCCCAAACCCAACATCCCCAAACCCAACATCACCCATAACCCAACACCCCCAAACCAACACCCCATAACCCAACATCACCCATAACCCAACATCCCCAAACCCAACATCCCCCAAACCCAACATCACCCATAACCCAACATCCCCAAACCCAACATCCCCCAAACCAACTCACCCATAACCCAACACCCCCAAACCCAACACCCCCCAAACCAACATCCCCAAACCCAACACCCCCCAAACC
The DNA here is from genome assembly GCA_007210695.1 of Neogobius melanostomus. Taxonomy (NCBI): domain Eukaryota; kingdom Metazoa; phylum Chordata; class Actinopteri; order Gobiiformes; family Gobiidae; genus Neogobius; species Neogobius melanostomus. Next base: position 115,154 of record VHKM01001224.1, on the reverse strand, counting down.
AACACCCCTCAAAACCCAACATCACCCATAACCAACACCCCATAACCCAACCCCCCCAAACCCAACACCCCCCAAACCCAACACCCCCATAACCCAACACCCCCATAAACCAAACCCCACCCCAAACCCCCAACCCAACACCCAAACCCCAAACCACACCCCATAACCCAACAACACCCAACCCAAACCAACACCCATAACCCACACCCCTAACCCAACACCCATAACCCAACACCCACCCAACACCAACCCCATAACCACACCAACCCACACCCAAAACACCCCAACCCCCAAACCAACACCCCATAACACCCCCATAACCCAACACCCCAAACCCAACACCCCATAACCCAAACCCAACAGCCCAAACCCAACACCCATAACCCCAACCAACACACATAACCACACCCCATAACCCAACACCCCAAACCAACCCCCACCCAACAAACCCAAACCCCCCCAACCAACACCCCCAATAACCCAACACCCCATAACCCAACACCCCCCAAACCCAAACCAACACCCAAACCCAACAGCCCCATAACCACACACCCATAACCAACACCCCATAACCCAACACCCCCAAACCCAACACCACCCATAACCAACACCCCCAACCCAACACCCAAACCACAACACCCATAACCACACCCCATAACCCAACACACCCAAACCAACCCATAAACACCCCCAACCAACAGCCCCCAAACCCAACAACCCATAAACCCCACCCCCATATCCCAAACATCACCATAAACCCAAACCCCATACCAACACCCCAAAACCCAACATTTTCACCCATAACCAACACCACCCATAACCCAACACCCCCCAAACCCAACAACACCATAATCCTAACATCACCCATAACAACCCCATAACCCAACCACCCCAAAACCCAACATCACCATAACCCACACACCCATAACCCAACACCCCCCAAACCCACAACACCATAACCCAACAGCCCCATAACCAACACCCCCAACCAAACACCCCCCAACCCAACCACCCATAACCAACACCCCCAAACCCAACAAGCCCCCCAATCCCACAAACAACCACCCTCTAACCCCACCCCCCATAAACCCACAAACACCCAAATCCCAACAACACCCAAACCAACACCCATAACCCAACACCCCCAAACCCAACACCGCCGGGATACCCAACAACACACAAACCAACAGCCATAACCCAACATCACCCATTAAACCCAAACACCAAACCCACACCCCCAAACCAACATCACCCATAACCCAACACCACCCATAACCAACACCCCCCAACCCAACAACACCCATAACCAACAGGCCCCATAACCCAAACACCCCCAAACCAACACCCCCCAAACCCAACAGCCCATAACCCAACACCCCCAAAACCAACAGCCCAACCCAACAGCCCCCACCCAAAGCCCCCAACCCAACGCCCCCACCCAACATCACCTAACCCCAACCACCCCCAAAACCCAACACCACCTAACCCAACACCCCCCCACCCCAACAGCCCCCAACCCAAATAAACATAACCCCAAACACCCCCATAAGCCCAACACCACCCAAACCCAACACCACCCATAACCCAACACCCCCCAAACCCACAGCCCCAAACCAAAACACCCATAACCCAACACCCCTAACCCAACAAAACACCCATAACCCAACACACCCCATAACCCAACACCCCCAAACCCAACAGCCCCCCCAACCCAACACACCCCATAACCCACACGCCCCTAACCCAACAACACCCAACCAACAACACCCAAACCCAACCACCCCCATAACCAACACCCCCCAAACCAACACCGGATAACCCACCAACACACATAACCCAACAGCCCATACCAACACCCAAACATAACCCAACCACCCCCCATAACCCAGACACCCCAAACCAACATCACCCATAACCAACAACCACCCATAACCCAACACCCCAACCCACAACCCAAACCAACAGCCCATACCAACACCCCCAAACCCAACCACCCCAAACCAACAGCCCATAACCCAACACCCCAAACCCAACAGCCCCAAACCACAGCCCAAACCCAACACAAGCCCCCAAACCAACATACCCATAACCCAACACCCCCATAACCCAACACCACCAAAACCCAACATACCCATAACCCAACCACCACCCATAACCCAACACCCCCCAAACCCAACATCCCCCAACCCAATAACACATAACCCAACACCCATAACCCAACACCACCCATAACCCAAACACCACCCATACCCAACACCCCCCAAATCCAACAGCCCCCAAACCCCAATAACCACCCATAACCCAACACCCCCATAACCCAACACCACCCATAACCCACACCCACCCATAACCCAACACCCCCATAACCCAACAACACCCATAACCCCACCCCCCCCAAACCAACAGCCCCCAATACCCAACACACCCATAACCCAACTCCCCATAACCCAAACATCACCCATAACCCAACACCCCCATAACCCAACACCACCCATAACCCACACCCCCAAACCCAACACCCCCTCAACCCAACAAACACCCAACCCAAAACACCCCCCAAAACCCAACACCACCCATACCATAACCCAACACCCCCTAACCCAAACCCAAACCAAACATCCCCAACCCAACAACACCCATACCCAACACCAACCACAACCCCCCAAACCCAACACCCCCCCAACCCAACACCCCCCAATACCCACACACCCATACCCCAAACCCAAACCCCGCAAACCACCACCCCCATTAACCCCACACCCCAACCAAACCCCCCAACCCAACACCCAACCAACACCCATAACCCAAGACCCCCCAAACCCAACAACACAAACCCATACACCCCAACCCAACACCCTCAAAACCAACATCCCCCAACCCACACCCCTAACCAACCCCCAACCCAACCATCACCTAACCAACACCCCCATAACCAAACATCCACCCAAACCCAACATCCCCAAACCCAAATCCCCCAAACCCCAACGACCCCCAAACCCAACACCCAAATCTAACCAACATCAACATAACCCAACATCCAAAACCCCAACATCCCCCAACCCAACATCACCTAACCCCCAACACCCCCCAAACCCAACACCCCCAACCCAAATCCCCACAAACCCAACCACCCCCAACCCAACCCCCTCCAACCCAACATCACCATAACCCAACACCCCCATAACCCAACCCCCAAACCAACACCCCCCACAAACCCAAACCCCCATTAACCACACCAATAAAACCAACACCCCCCATATAACCCCCCAAACCCACACACCCCATAACCCAACACCCATAACCAAACCCAACACCCATAACCCAACAACACCCATAACCCCCCAACCCAACACCCCCATAACCCAACACCCCCCTAACCCAACACCCGAATAACCAACAACAACATACCCAATCAGCCCCATAACCCAACATCACCATAACCCACACCGCCAAACCACAACACCCCCAACAAAAGCCCCCAAAACCCAACCACCCATTACCCAAACAACCCCCAAACCACAGCTACCCATAACCAACACCCCATAACCAAATAAACAGCCCACCCAACAGCCCCACAACAACACCAACCAACACCCCCATAACCCAACACCACCCCACCCATAACCCAACACCCCATAACCATAAACCCAACACCCATACAACCCACCCAACCAACAACACCACCCAACACCCCCAAACAACCACCAAACCCAACACCCCATAACCCAACACCACCCATAACCCACCACATAACCCAACACCCAAAACCAACCAGCCGCCCCAACCAAACACACCAATAACCAACACCCATAACCCAACACCACCATAACCAACACCCCCATAACCAACCACCCCAACCCAACAGCCCCCAAACCCAACAACACCCATAACCCAATCAAACACCCCAAACCCAACAACACCCAAGACCCAACACCCCATAACCCAACACCCCCAAACCCAACACCCCGAAACCAACAACACACATAACCCAAGCAGGCCCATAAACCCAACATTCACCCACTGACCCAACACCCCATAACCCAACACCCCCCAAAAAACTCCAAACATCACCCATAACCCCAACCCACTCCCCAATTAACCAACACCCCCAACCCAACAACACCAATTAAACCCCAACAGCCCCATTCTAACCCAACAACCCCAAACCAACACCCCCCCAAACCCACAGCCCCATAACCCAAAACACCCAAACCAACAGCCCCCCAAACCCAAACAGCCCCCAAACCCATAACAGCCCCCCAAACCAACAGCCCCCAAACCAACATCACCCATAACCCAACACCCCCATAACCCAAACACCCCCAAAACCCCAAACACCACCCATAAACCAACACCCCCCAACAAAACCCAACAGCCCCCAAACCAATAACCACCCATAACCCGACACCCCATAACCAACACCACCATAACCCAACACCACCCTAACCCAACTCACCCCCCAAACCACAGCCACCCCCGAAACCAACAAACACCATACCCAACACCCCATAACCCAACACCACCCATAACCAACACCCCATAACCCCAACCCCAACAACAGCCCCCAAACCCAACAACACCCATAACCCAACACCCCCATAACCCAACAACACCCAACCAACACACAAACCCAACACCCATACCAACACCCCCAAAACCCAAACACCCGATAACCCACAACACAATTAACCAACGCCCCTAACCCAACATCACCCATAACCCAACCCCCCATATTTTAACCAACCACCCCCAAACCCCCACACTCACCCATAACCCAACACACCCATAACCAACACCCCCCAAACCAAACAACACCCATTAACCAACAAGCCCATAATCCCAAACCCCCAAACCCAACCCCCCAACCAAGCCCAATAACCAACACCCCCAAACCAACAGCCCCAACCAACAGCCCAACCCAACAGCCCCCAACCCACAACAGCCCCCAAACCCAACATCCACCATAACCCAACACCCCATAACCCAACACCCCCAAACCCAACATCACCATAACCAAACACCACCATAACCCAACACCCCCAAACCAACAGCCCCAAACCAATAACACCCCATAACCCACACCCCAAACCCAACACACCCTAACCCAACACCACCATAACCCAACCCCCAAATCCAACAGCCCACCCAATACCCCAACCCACACCCCATAACCCAACACCACATAACCAACCACCATAACCCAACACCCCATAACCAACCAACACCATAACCCACCCCCCATTAACCCAATAACACCATAACCCAACACCCCCCACCCAAAGCCCCAAACCCACACACCCATAACCACACATCCCCTAACCAACATCACCCATACCAAACACCCCCAACCAACACCACCCATAACCCAACACCCCCCAAACCCAACACCCTCAAACCCAACAACACCCAAACCCACACCCCCAACCCACCACACCACCATAACCATAACCCAAACACCCCATTAACCAACCCCCAACCCACATCCCCCACCCAACAACACCCAAACCCATAACCCAACACCCATAACCCAACCCAACCCACCCCCCAAACCCAACACCCCCAACAACAACCATAAACCCCCCAACCCAACACCCCCCAAAACACCACCCCATACCCAAACACCCCCCAACCACACACCCCCCCAAACCCACCACCCCCCAAACCCACACCCCATCCCAGACCCCCAAACCCAACAACACCCAAACCCAAACCCGCCCCAACCAACCAAACCATAACCAACACCGATTAACCCAACACCACAACCCAAATCCCATACCCCAAACACCCCCAACCCAACACCCAACCAACCCCCCAAACACACCCCAAAACCCACACCCACCCAACAACAACCCATAACCCCCCAAACAACCCACCCCCACCCAAAACCCAAATCCCCCTAACCCAACACCCCAACCCAACACCCCAAACCCAAAACCCATACACCCAACCCAACACCCAAACCCCAAAATCCCCCATAAACCGACCCCCAAACCCACAACACCCATAACCCAACTCCCCATAACCCAACACCACCCATAACCCACACCCCCAAACCCAACACCCCTCACCCAACAACACCCAACCCAACACCCCTCAAACCAACAAACACCCAAACCCATAACCCAAACACCCCATAATCCCAACACCCCCCAACCAACCCCCCCAAACCCAACACACCCCCAAACCCCCAAACAAACACCCCATAACCCCAAAACCCAACACCCCCCAAAACCAACACCCCCATACCAACACCCCCCAAACCCAACACCCCCAAAAACCAACACCCCCATAACCCCAACACCCGCCCAAACCAACACCCCCCAAACCCAACCACCCGCCCCCAAAAACCAACACCCCCAAACCCAAACACCCCCATAACCAAACCCCCCCCCAAAACCAACACCCCCCAGTAACCCACCACCGCCCCATAAGCCCAACCCCGCCCCAAAACCCAACACCCCCATTAAACCCCCCAACCAAACACCCCCCAAAACCCAACACCCCCGATAACCCAACCACCCCATAACCCAACCCCCCCAAACGCCAAACCCCCATTACCCCCCCAAACCCAACACCCCCAAACCCAAGACCCCCCAAACCCAACAACCAACCCCAACCCAACACCCCCCCAAACCCAAACAACACCCATAACCCAACACCCCGATAACGCCAACACCCCCCAAAACCCAACACCCCCAAAACCCAAAATCCCCCATAACCCAAGACCCCCCAACCAAACAACACCCAAACCCAACACCCCATAACCCAACACCCCCCAAAACCCAAAATCCCCCAGTTAACCCAACACCCCCCAAACCCAAACAACACCCAAACCAACACCCCCATAACCAACACCCCCAAAACCCAACACCCCCAAACCCAACAACACCCATGAACCCCCAAACCCAACACCCCCCCAAAAACCCAAAATCCCCCATAACCCAACACCCCCCAAAAACCCAAACACCCCAAACCCAAACAACACCCATAACCCCCAAACCCAACACCCCCCAAACCCAAAATCCCCATAACCCAAGACCCCCAAACCCAACAAAACACCCATACCCAATTTTTACTTTTATATGTATTTTTTCTGGCTTTTTTGCTGTGTTGTGTGATGGTAGCTTTGAAATAAAAAATCAATCAAAAACCCCCCAAACCCAAAACCCCCGAAAACACAACACCCCCTAACCCAACAGCCCCATTAAACCCATAACCCCCCAAACGCCAACACCCCCCAAACCCAACATCCCCCAAACCCAACACCCCGATAACCCAACCACCCCAAACCCAAACAACACCCATAACCCCAATTTTTATTTTATTGTATTTTTTCTGGCTTTTTTGCCCGTGTGTGTGTTGTGTAGCTCGAAATAAAAAAATCAATCAATCAATCAAAACCCCCCAAACCCAACAACACCCATAACCCCCCAAACCCAAAACCCCGTAACCCAAACACCCCCCATTAACCCAACACCCCCGTAACCCAACACCCCCCAATTAACCCAACAAACCCCGGTAACCCAACACCCCCAACCCAACAACCCAAACCCAACACACCCCCCAAACCCAACATTCCCCATAACCCCCAAAACCCAACACCCCCATAACCCAACATCCCATAACCAAACCCAAAACCCAACACCCCATAACCCAACACCCCCCATAACCCACATCCCCATAACCCCCCAAAACCCAACACCCCCCAAACCCAACACGACCCATAAACCCAACACCCCCCATAACCCAACACCAGTCCAACAACAGTCCGATACAGCGACGCATCACTGCTGACGCTGCACCGATCCGTCTACGATCTCGCGCTCCATACCTCCCTCACTCGGGTAACAAGACCCCGAGCATACTTTGAACTCCTCCACTTGAGGTAAGGACTCCCCACGCCCTAAAAAGCGGGGAAACCACCTTTTCCGGTGGAGAACCATGGCCTCAGATTTTGGGGTGCTGATCCTCACCCCGGCCTCTCCCACACTCGGCTGCAAACCGCCCAGGGCAAGATTGGCAAGGTCCTGTTTGATGAGCCAACAGAACAACATCGCTGCAAACAGCAGAATGAGATCAATGAGTTCCAAACGGACCACCCCTCCGGACCCTGGCTGCGCCTAGAAATTTCTGTCATAAAGTAGCAAATGAACAGACCGGTGACAAAGGGCAGCCCTGTGTGGAGCCCAACACGCACAGGAACAGGTCTGATGTACCCTCTCGTTACCCTCCTTTACCCTCTTCTTAAAACCCTCTCAGTACCCTCTCTGTGCCCTCTCTCTCCCCGCAGTGTGGGCCCTCCCTGAGGCCCGCCAGTGAAGCCCACTGTGCCCTACACTAGTCCTCTGCACCCTGGAGTTCGTCCAGTGGCCCCGGGTTGGTGCACCTGACGTGAAAGCCGCGAGACGTGCTGCTGCTGGCACGCTCGCTGCAGTCGGGTGAAGCTGTGCGGACTTCGGGCTGGCGCAGAGACGCGGGCACTCATCCGCTTCATCAGCGGCACCCCTGCCCTACATGTCGCCCGGAGCTGTGCGCCCGCGTGCTGAGGGGATGGGCGTGTGAGCGCCCCCCCTGCCCGTGGAGCCCAAGCCTGGACACTGGGCGCTCGGCGTGCTCCTCTTCTGCGTTCCTCACGGGCTGCTTCCCCGGGAGAGCGCCACAGCAGGAGGACAGCTTCTATGGCGAGTTTAAAGACTGTGGGTACAGGTGGCAGGACGGGCACAAGGGGGCGAGGGCCGGTCACAGGGGGACAGAGGGGCGGTCACAGGGCGAGAGCGGGCACACGGGACAGAGGAGCAGGCACAGGGGGTGGAGGCGGCACAGGGGCTGAGGCGCGCACAGGGGCTGAGGGCGGGCCACAAGGGGACAGAGGGGCCGTCACAGGGGGCGGCGGGGCGGGGCACAGGGGCGGAGGGGCGGCACAGGGTGCGGAGGAAGCCAGAGGGGAGTTGCCCTCGCTGTGCGCCGCTCAGCCCTGAGGGCCCTGCTCATGTTCCGGAGGCGTGTTGGCGTGACCCGCAGCACCGGCCAGCCAGTAGCGTCAGCGACATCATGACTTCTTGCAGCAGGATTGGCTCAATACAGCCTTCGCCCTCTTAGACCACGCCCCTTGAGGTCAGAGGACTACAGACTGACCTCCCTCTCCGACGCTGAACTCTCTCCCCTCCATCTCCGTCTGTGACATCACTCCCATACCTGAGCTCAGAGACAAATCCAGGTGACTCAAGTGATTTTCAAAATACATAAAGTAGAGACGTTTAGCCAAAAGAAGGACACAAGGATATAGATTGTTCTGCATATGTGCAGCAGCCTCTAAACTACTACACTGTGTCGTCTCTTTAAGCAAAGTATTTTATGTAAAAATTTAGGTCAATTAATTTTAATTCCTGTGTTGAAAGTTGTTTTTGTTTATGCAAATTCATGGAATAACTCTATCAGTATTCAGTATTTATTATATCGATATAGGATTATATCATATCGGATTATATTGGTCAAATCTGATATCAGAAGTATTTCAACAACACAAATCAAAGCAGCGGTGCCTCCGCCCCCAAACTAAAGCACCTTCGGAAAACGCGCGCAACATGACCCGGAGACATTTGAACGTGGAAACAGGCGGGCTGATTTTAGGAGATGTTTGTTGACAGAGCTAGACATTCAAAGATTCAACTCAAAGGCAAAATCCACCCTAATAAAAAGATATAAACTTACAGTTTGGGCTGTGTGAGAGGCTTTTTAGCGCTCATTAGTCTCGTATCCGTTCCCTGCCCGAGTCCCAGCGGCAGCTGACCTTCTGTCCGGGCCGAGCCGTCTACGTCCGCTGTCGGTCCGTGCTTTTCTATCGGAGCTCTTCATGAGAAGAGGCGCAACTTCTGAGTAGCTGAACGTCTTGCCCCATGCGCGGTGCCAGCGAAGAAAACGTAAGGAAGCTTATCTGAGCTACTGCAGCCCTCGTGGGTGTATGGATTCTGATTGGCTGATAATTCTGTCCATTCATGTGTGTGGACCGTAGAACATGATCTGACAACACAGAGCAGCAGAATCTGTTCTGAAGGCCTGAGGCAGGAGCAGCCAGAGCTGGAAATTTACAGTACACAAAATCAAAGAAAACCGCAGTATAACAACTCAAGAACTGTACATTTATTATAAATCAATACAAATTTAATATAACATAAACATTTCACACTTGTTTCTTATTTGTCAAGGCGTTATCAGAGAATTATGTGTTGGATTAACATCGGTCAGATTATGATCGGTATTGGATTACATCGGTCAGGATTATATCGGTATTGGATTATATTGGTAATGGATAATATCGATCTATCGAGTGGTCATCTGGTGTTACTAGACTACGCCACAATGGTAAAACAGGAAGCCGCATCAATCCAGCTATATTCAAAAAATCGAAATGGCGAGCTTTTTTGCAATCACTAAAAATAGTTTGGACTAAAGCGAAGCCCAGGGTGTCTTTTAGAGGACATTTAAATTATAGAAGCATCATGTCCACAAAAACCGAACATATTCATTCATCTGCCTAGTCAACTTTCAAACCTGGACCTAACCTCTGCAGACCTGCCACATGTAACGCATTTTGACCTCCCTAGTACGCTTGTTTCTAAAACTACGCATTAATTGGAAGGATGTTGTCAACTGAAGTTCATTTCTGCCGCTGAGCAGAGAATCTGTGTAACGCGTAAAGAAACTATGCACAGGCGTAAAAGTTCCACTGGGGCTGTTACTGTCAATATGCCACTCTCCCCGTCGGCTGCAGCCGTAGGACCTCCAGCCCAGCCTGAGTGAGTCCGCTGGCCCGCGCTCGCTCACTTCACCTGGGCAGCGAAACAGCCGCCCGCATCCAGCGGCTGACTGTAGCCTCGTCGACTCTCTAACCCCGCTCCAACAGACGCACCACTGAGAGCGATGAACCCTATGACACATCGCACGGTGAGGTGAAAGTTAAACCGCTGTATACATGTGAACTTTTACTGCACTTAGTAGCTAGCGGTAGCGGCTAATGCTCAGTCTGCACAACAACAACACAGTTACAGCGCGCAGCTGTGCATGAGACTGTGCACCAAACTAATCCAAGTTTTGTGACGACTGTAGCTTTATTGACAATAGCCGCGTTAAACGTGCATCTGTACGAGCATCTGTAACAGGGTTGTTATGGACTCATTAAATTCTAAGGATTGGGTTGGAGCGCCACCGTGTGGCGCCAGCGTGGGATTGCACGCGGGGTAATATTATTTTATTACTGTGTTTTATGTTGCCTGGCAGGGTTTGTGCGTTAGTCTGTGTGTATTGTATTTTATTTGACTGTCCGTCCCATGTCCGGTCTAGGGAGTATATATAGCTGGCTCCTCCTCTTCCTCATTCCTTCGAGCTGTGGTTATGTGGAATGAGGTAAGATTATTTTGGCATCGATCGCCATCACTATGTTAAAAACCCATCTAATCGTGGTTTTAATCTGTCTTTAGTGTTGGTATATTGTTTTATTGTCACCTATGTCATTATTATTTACTTATGTGTTTCTGTTCCCTTCTGTCCTTAGACCACGTTGGGTCGGCACAGTATATTGTTGGGCTAACGCCATTTTCTGTTTACTGCCAGAAATAAATGGAGCTGGAGCGTTGCTCACTCCAATGGTGATCTTGGTCCATCAATTCACAATAAGCAACACACAACGCAGGGTCAAGACGACCTCAGCCACCCATCTACAAGCTAAAGCCTACAAAGCTAATGGATAGCTATCATTTACTGTGAGGCTAAATCCTATGGCTAAATTGACCGGGCAAGTGCCCATGGCTCAGTGCGCACTGGAGAGGGCTGACCTCTCCATGTGGACCGTGTGGTCAGAGGGAGAGGGCTGACCTCTCCATGTGGACCGTGTTGTCAGAGGGGAGGGGGCTGACCTCTCCATGTGGACCGTGTGGTCAGAGGGAGGGCTGACCTCTCCATGTGGACCGTGTTGTCAGAGGGGAGGGGGCTGACCTCTCCATGTGGACCGTGTGGTCAGAGGGAGGGCTGACCTCTCCATGTGGACCGTGTTGTCAGAGGTAGAGGGCTGATCTCTCCATGTGGACCGTGTGGTCAGAGGTAGAGGGCTGACCTCTCCATGTGGACCGTGTGGTCAGAGGGAGAGGCTGACCTCTCCATGTGGACCGTGTGGTCAGAGGGAGAGGGCTGACCTCTCCATGTGAACCGTGTGGTCAGAGGGAGAGGGCTGACCTCTCCATGTGGACCGTGTGGTCAGAGGGAGAGGGCTGACCTCTCCATGTGAACCGTGTTGTCAGAGGTAGAGGCTGACTCTCCATGTGACGTTGTCAAGGTAGAGCTTCTCCATGTGGACCGTGTGCGTCAGAGGTAGAGGCTGCTCAGAGGAGAGGCTGACTCCCATGTGGACCGTGTGGTCAGAGGTGAAGAGGGCTGGACTCTCCATGTGGACCGTGTGGTCAGAGGTAGAGGGCTGACCTCCATGTGGACCGTGTGGTCAGAGGAGAGGGCTGACCTCCATGTGGACCGTGTGGTCAGAGGAGAGGGCTGACTCTCCATGTGGACCGTGTGGTCAGAGGGAGAGGGCTGACTCTCCATGTGGACCGTGTGGTCAGAGGGAGAGGGCTGACCTCTTCCATTGTGGAGTGGGTGTCAGTAGGGTAAGAGGGCTGACTCTCCATGTGGACCGTGTGGTCAGAGGGAGAGGGCTGACTCTCTATGTGGACCGTGTGGTCAGAGGGAGAGGGCTGACTCTCCATGTGGACCGTGTGGTCAGAGGGGAGAGGGCTGACTCTCCAGTGGACCGTGTGGTCAGAGGGGAGAAGGGCTGACTCTCTATGTGGGACCGAGTTGTGGTCAGAGGGAGAAGGGCTGACTCTCTAATGTGGACCGTGTGGTCAGAGGGAAGAGGGCTTGACCTCTCCATGTGGACCCGTGTGGTCAGAGGTAGAGGGCTGACTCTCTATGGTGACCGTGTGGTCAGAGGGTAGAGGGCTGACTCTCCCATGTGGACCGTGTGGTCAGAGGTTAGAAGGGCTGACTCTCCATGTGGACCGTGTGGTCAAGAGGTAGAGGGGCTGAACTCTCTATGTGGACCGTGTGGTCAGAGGTAAGGCTGAACTCTCCATGTGGACCGTGTGGGTCAGAGGGGAGGGGCTGACTCTCTATGTGGATCCGTGTGGTCAGAGGTTATGAGGGCTGACCTCTCCATGTGGACCGTGTTGTCAGAGGTAGAGGCTGACCTCTCCAGTGTGGAACCGTGTTGTCAGAGGAGAGGGCTGACCTCTCCATGTGGACCGTGTGGTCAGAGGGAGAGGGCTGACCTCTCCATGTGGACGTGTGGTCAGAGGTAGAGGGCTGACCTCTCCATGTGGACCGTGTGGTCAGAGGTAGAGGGCTGGACTCTCCATGTGGACCGTGTGGTCAGAGGGAGGGCTGACCTCTCCATGTGACGTGTGGTCAGAGATAGAGGGCTGACCTCTCCATGTGGACCGTGGTCAGAGGGAGAGGGTGACCTCTCCATGTGGACCGTGGTCAAGGGAGGGCTGACTCTCCATGTGGACCGTGTGGTCAGAGGGAGAGGGCTGACCTCTCCATGTGGACCGTGTTGTCAGAGGTAGAGGGGCTGACCTCTCCATGTGGACCGTGTGGTCAGAGGGAGAGGGCTGACCTCTCCATGTGGACCGTGTGGTCAGAGGGAGAGGGCTGACTCTCCATGTGGACCGTGTGGTCAGAGGGAGAGGGCTGACTCTCCATGTGGACCGTGTGGTCAGAGGGAGAGGGCTGACTCTCTATGTGGACCGTGTGGTCAGAGGGGAGGGGGCTGACCTCTCCATGTGGACCGTGTTGTCAGAGGTAGAGGGCTGACCTCTCCATGTGGACCGTGTGGTCAGAGGTAGAGGGCTGATTCTCCACGTGAACCGTGTGGTCAGAGGGAGAGGGCTGATTCTCCACGTGAACCGTGTGGTCAGAGGTAGAGGCTGACTCTCCATGTGGACTGTGTGGTCAGAGGTAGAGGGCTGACCTCTCCATGTGGACCGTGTGGTCAGAGGTAGAGGGCTGACTCTCCATGTGGACCGTGTTGTCAGAGGTAGGGGCTGACCTCTCCATGTGGACCGTGTGGTCAGAGGTAGAGGGCTGACTCTCCATGTGGACTGTGTGGTCAGAGGTAGAGGGCTGACTCTCCATGTGGACCGGTGGTCAGAGGTAGAGGGCTGACTCTCCATGTGGACCGTGTGGTCAGAGGGAGAGGGCTGACTCTCCATGTGGACCGTGTTGTCAGAGGTAGAGGGCTGACCTCTCCATGTGGACCGTGTGGTCAGAGGGAGAGGCTGACCTCTCATGTGGACCGTGTGGTCAGAGGTAGAGGGCTGACTCTCCATGTGGGACCGTGTGGTCAGAGGAGAGGGCTGACCTCTCCATGTGGACTGTGTGGTCAGAGGGAGAGGGCTGACCTCTCCATGTGGACCGTGTGGTCAGAGGGAGAGGGCTGACTCTCCATGTGGACCGTGTGGTCAGAGGGGAGGGGGCTGACCTCTCCATGTGGACCGTGTGGTCAGAGGGAGAGGGCTGACCTCTCCATGTGGACCGTGTTGTCAGAGGGAGAGGGCTGACCTCTCCATGTGGACCGTGTGTCAGAGGGAGAGGGCTGACTCTCCATGTGGACCGTGTGGTCAGAGGAGGGGCTGACTCTCCATGTGGACCGTGTGGTCAGAGGGAGAGGGCTGACCTCCATGTGGACTGTGTGGTCAGAGGGAGAGGGCTGACCTCTCCATGTGGACCGTGTGGTCAGAGGGAGAGGTCTAACCTCTCCATGTGGACCGTGTGGTCAGAGGGAGAGGGCTGACTCTCCACGTGACCGTGTGGTCAGAGGGAGAGGGCTGACTCTCCATGTGGACCGTGTGGTCAGAGGTAGAGGGCTGACTCTCCATGTGGACCGTGTGGTCAGAGGGAGAGGGCTGACTCTCCATGTGGACTGTGTGGTCAGAGGGAGAGGGCTGACTCTCCATGTGGACCGTGTGGTCAGAGGCAGAGGGCTGACTCTCCACGTGAACCGTGTGGTCAGAGGGAGAGGGCTGACTCTCTATGTGGACCGTGTGGTCAGAGGGAGAGGGCTGACTCTCCATGTGGACCGTGTGGTCAGAGGGAGAGGGCTGACTCTCCATGTGACTGTTGGTCAGAGGGAGAGGCTGACTCTCCATGTGGACCGTGTGGTCAGAGGGAGAGGGCTGACTCTCCATGTGGACTGTGTGGTCAGAGGGAGAGGGCTGACTCTCCATGTGGACCGTGTGGTCAGAGGCAGAGGGCTGACTCTCCACGTGAACCGTGTGGTCAGAGGGAGAGGGCTGACTCTCTATGTGGACCGTGTGGTCAGAGGGAGAGGGCTGACTCTCCATGTGGACCGTGTGGTCAGAGGGAGAGGGCTGACTCTCCATGTGGACTGTGTGGTCAGAGGGAGAGGGCTGACTCTCCATGTGGACCGTGTGGGTCAGAGGGAGAGGGCTGACTCTCCATGTGGACTGTGTGGTCAGAGGGAGAGGGCTGACTCTCCATGTGGACTGTGTGGTCAGAGGGAGAGGGCTGACTCTCCATGTGGACCGTGTGGTCAGAGGGAGAGGGCTGACTCTCTATGTGGACTGTGTGGTCAGAGGGAGAGGGCTGACTCTCCATGTGGACTGTGTGGTCAGAGGGAGAGGGCTGACTCTCCATGTGGACCGTGTGGTCAGAGGGAGAGGGCTGACCTCTCCATGTGGACCGTGTGGTCAGAGGGAGAGGGCTGACCTCTCCATGTGGACCGTGTGGTCAGAGGGAGAGGGCTGACCTCTCCATGTGGACCGTGTGGTCAGAGGTAGAGGGCTGACCTCTCCATGTGGACCGTGTGTCAGAGGTAGAGGGCTGACTCTCCATGTGAACCGTGTGGTCAGAGGTAGAGGCTGACTCTCTATGTGGACCGTGTGGTCAGAGGGAGAGGGCTGACTCTCTATGTGGACCGTGTGGTCAGAGGGAGAGGGCTGATTCTCCATGTGGACCGTGTGGTCAGAGGGAGAGGGGTGACCTCTCCATGTGGACCGTGTGTCAGGGGACGATTCTTTGACGGTCAGAGGGAGAGGGCTGACCTCTCCATGTGGACCGTGTGGTCAGAGGAGAGGGCTGACTCTCCATGTGGACCGTGTGGTCAGAGGAGAGGGCTGACTCTCCATGTGGACCGTGTGGTCAGAGGGAGAGGGCTGGACAGTCCATGTGGACCGTGTGGTCAGAGGGAGAGGGCTGACTCTCCATGTGGACCGTGTGGTCAGAGGAGAGGGCTGGACAGAAGAACTGTCTGGTCCAATCACGGACCAAGAGAGGGAAGCCGTCACCACCACGCACTCTTCCAAAACATTAAAGATGGCGGCCGACACTGTTTTCTTCTGCTCTTTCGTCTGCTTTAAATCATTTGGAAAATATGAAATCCCTAAAACGGAGCAAGACACAGCGTTCGAAGCGTTCCTCGTAAAAAAGGAGGTTTTGGAAAGGCTTTCTGCCGCTTGTTACTGTGACGTATCTAGCGTTGCTCTAATTGGTTGATTCCGCTGTCAATCACGCCCACCGGGAATTGTTGAGATCTTGCTCCCAGACTATATGTGTTTGAAATATCTATGAAAGGGCATGTTGTTTGGCAGGCCAGGCAAGTGTACAGTGTCCCTGTCAAATAAATAAATAAATAAATAAATAGATATCGGAGTATATCAATATCGGTTTATAATAAACTTTATTTATAAAGCACATTTAAAACAGCCAAAGCTTAACAAGTGCTGTACATTAAAGACCAAATAACAGGAAACAAGAGTTTACACTTACAGTTAAAGTTATGTTGGATTGGCGGTCTTGTGGTGATTGCATGATGTCACTTTTTGAATGAAATAAATAATAAAATAAATAAATAAATAAAAATAAATAAAAAGTTAAATTTATATCGGTATTGGATTATATCGATGTAGGATTACACCATCACTTCAATAATCTTCTGAGTCCGATCACGACCAGATGTTTGGTCTCCATGGAAACCGTCTGCAGTGATATTATTTTTTCACTGTTTTTGTTTGAGTTTTTATTTCGAGCTACAACAAGGCACAAAAGCCAAGAAAAGAAAAACAGAAAAATATATACACATAATAAAAAAAAGAAAAAAGAAAATAATTTACATTCTAGCTCGAAAAGAAGTGGGAAGAAGACAAGCTTATTGACTCCCACCCCTGTTCATAAACTTAAATAACAATAAATAACAACACTGCATATTTCTTACCATCTTACAAAACAACTGTCAACCGAGTTGTTTACATATTAACAAATGCAACACTGCATTATACCAGGTCAACATTCACAGTATCTCACACGCTACAACCAGTGTATTATTTCTGTCTCCCATACAGAATTCATTACCATGTTGGCATTACCGTTATTCATCATCACCATTACAGCCCATATAACATTACTCTGTATCAAAGTGTTTGAATGATACATAAAATACTCCACATTTATTCATGAAAGGTACAGTAATCGCAGACTGATTGATGTTCATGATAACAAGAATAGTCTTAATGATATGTGTTAAAAGGGATTCGGGGCTTTTCTTTTTTTTCTTTCCTGTGTCTGGACCTGCTGCCAGAGGGGAGCAGCCCCGAGCAACCGGACCATCATTTGTTAAGTGTCCTATACTATGCATTACTGTAATGTTTTATTTTTGGGGAATGGACTTTGATATTTAGTATTTAACTCGAACTCATGGAACAGATTTCACCCCTCGGGGATCAGGGGTCAGAAGTTCAAGAGGTACGATTTTGAAGGTTCGAGTTTGGGCCAAGATGGCCGACTTCCTGTAGCGTTTAGGCGGGGCCATAATATGTTTTTTACATGTCCTGACATGGTCTATGTCCCTGGCCAGTGTCACCTTTGTACAATGACTTTTTTTTGCCACCGGGGTCTCATTGACTCAATGTAAACTGCCTGTTTGAGGGGGCGCCACTGAGCCATCTTTTATTATTTTCTCTCGCGGACCCCACCCAAAATTCGAGCTCCCGGAGCACTAATTCTGATCCCTGTTACGGTTCACGTTTGCTATGTGAATTCTTGCGTTTTCTGTTTCCGTTATTGATTTTAATTAGTCCCTCGTGGACACTGTGTGTCCGTTGCTCGGGCCTAATTATACATAATAATAATAATAATAATAATGATGATGATGATGATGATGATGATGATGATGATGATGATGATGATAATAATAATAATAGTAATAATGATGATAATAATAATAATAATAATGATGATGATGATGATGATGATGATAGTAATAATGATGATAATAATAATAATAATAATAATAATGATGATGATGATGATGATGATGATGATGATGATGATGATAATAATAATAGTAATAATGATGATAATAATAATAATAATAATAATAATAATAATAATAATAATACATAATGAGGCCTTAGTTCTTCTGAGCTGAAGAGACGACGATGTGAATCGGCCTCAGGAATTACAGCGAAATGAAACAAACTAAAGGCAGTTACCATAGTTACCGCCTCAGTTTAAACTACAGGCTCTTTTATTCAGAAGGCACAAAGCTCTTTTTTAAATTTATTTATTTGACAGGGACGTTGCACAACACATGTGTTGTACAGACCAGAGATAGCTACAAGCTAATTTTCATCTGTAGTCCCTGGGCAGAGGCAAAGTGACAGCAGGTTTATACAGTGGCCAATACGCATTCTTACTTAAGTCCAAGTCTTCCAACTGTAGATTATTATTTGTTTGTTTTCGCTTGAATAACTACACAAACATAAATATATAAAGTGTAATGGAACGTGACAAGAACCCCAAACCCCTAAAACGTTACATATTTACAGGTCTCATGTTGAGACAGACAGAACTAAGACTGGACTCCCTACTGACTGGTAAATCCATGTAAGCAGCACTTTCACTTTTAATAAGGCTGGAGTAAACAAACTGAATTAAAATGTGTTTGTGTCAAATGAACCCCGAGTCTTTCAGAATAAAATGTTCATAAATTCTTTTGTCTCAGAGGAAGGAGAGTCTGCCCTCTGGTGGCGATGTATGAGACAGCAGCTTTATGTTAGTTAAGTTTGCTCTGCCTGATCCCGTCAGCTCTGAAGCTCAGCAGGAAGGGCCTGGCTGGTGCTTGGATGGGGACAGTTTGGGAAACACCAGGAAGCCTGGTTGACTGTGGCGAGTGAGTGGTTGGAGGGGCCGATGGTACAGATGCCTCGTTTCCTTCAATCTACCCCAGGGCAGCTGCGGCTTCAATAGTAGCTTACCACCACAAAGTATGGAGGGAATGAATAATATAAGACTAATGCATTATTATTAAGTGCAAACATAACTGAGTACAAACATAAAGAAACACAAACATAAAAACACTTTCACGTTCATTGTTTTCTATTTGAAAAACTCTTCCATTTGTTTTTAACCCTTTATTTAGCAGAATGTCCACTGTTCTGCAGAAACTTTTAAACATACTTTCATCATTAACACATTGATATGGCATGGTGGCACAGCGGTTAGTGCTCGTGCTTCACAGCAGAAGGTCCCGCCTCATGGGAGGGGCCTGAGTCACAGCAAAACATCCTCAGCCAAACCCAGTCCAGTCGATCAATTATGATGAAGACTTCCTGGACGAATGAGAGCACAAACACATTGATATGTTTATCTGCAGGAGGAGGCTGAGAACCCTTTGTATAATTATACTGTATTATATCTACGACTATAACAAACTAAAGTCAGAGTCTCAGAATCATAAAGAAACTCTTAACTCCAGCGTCGGACATTTGTGCCGGAGCTCATTGTGCTGTGTATCAAACTATACTTCATTTACACATACAGTTTGATACTCAACATCTGAGCGCCCCACATTTATTCACCAGGTAAGGATTGGAAAAACAATTCTCATTTACAAAGGCGACCTGTGGCCTTTACCATCAGGGAATAAAAACACATTTTACAAACACTGCATCTCCATGTATTTAAATCCTCATTAATACATTTAATCAAAAATACAAAAACATTTCCTTATTTTAAGTATTTTTAACACATGTATTGTACAACGACAACCCAGTAATGTATAATAAAATGAGCTGAAATTAAAACTACTTATCATTTAAAAGAAATTACAGACCCATGTTTCTTTATATTCATTGTCTGGACAAGGGCACTCATAAGTTTACCATTTACCACATTTTACAAAACACTGCATCGTTACAATTAAGAACCATTAAAACTCTGCAGTGATTTGGGAATGTTGCAGAAAGACGTAATTGACCCGGGAACAGCTGAAGGGACATGTCTCTGTGGTGTCGTCTCGGGATCCGCCCAGAACAGCTGCAGGAAGCGTCTGGGGAGAGGGAAGTCTCGGAATCTCTGCTCAGACACTACGTCTACGACGCGGCCCCGAAGAACAGAGAAAAAGGGATGGATTTGACACAAATGAAGTGAGTTTAAGGGTTAGCTGTGAATGGATTACCAGACCCAGACCTACACTCACCACACTCACCAGACCCACACTCACCACACTCACCAGCCCCAAACCCACACTCACCAGCCCCACAATCAAAACACTCACCAGCCCCAGACTCACCAGACCCACACTCAAAACACTCACCAGCCCCAGCCCCACACTCACCAGCCCCACAATCAAAACACTCACCAGCCCCAGACTCACCAGACCCACACTCAAAACACTTACCAGCCCCACACTCACCACACTCACCAGACCCACACTCAAAACACTCACCAGCCCCACACTCACCACACTCACCAGACCCACACTCACCACACTCACCAGACCCACACTCAAAACACTCACCAGCCCCACACTCAAAACACTCACCAGTCCCACAATCAAAACACTCACCAGACCCACACTCACCAGACCCACACTCAAAACACTCACCAGCCCCACAATCAAACACTCACCAGCCCCACAATCAAACACTCACCAGCCCAGACTCACCAGACCCACACTCAACTCACCAGCCCAGCCCCACACTCACCAGCCCCAACAAACACTCACGCCCAGACTCACCAGACCCACACTCAAAACACTCACCAGCCCCACACTCACCACACTCACCAGCCCCACAATCAAAACACTCACCAGCCCCACAATCAAAACACTCACCAGCCCCACAATCAAAACACTCACCAGCCCCAGACTCACCAGACCCACACTCAAAACACTCACCAGCCCCAGCCCCACACTCACCAGCCCCACACTCAAAACACTCACCAGCCCCACACTCACCACACTCACCAGCCCCACACTCACCACACTCACCAGACCCAGACTCACCAGAGTCTGAACCACACTCACCAGACCCACAGTTCCTTTGGAGCAAAAGAAAATTACAACTGAAAAATCATCAATATCTCTTCACTGACTCTACAGAAGAAACTTTGAAGACGTCACAAAGAAAAACAGTTTTAATTTGATCATTTTAAGGACATTTTAAACATGAACACATTCAAAATAAATGTATAAGAATATGGAGTAAAATATTGACTACATTCTAAGTAAAAACATTAATATTTTGTAGACACGGCCTCAAGGTTCAAGATTAACCCTCAATATAATAATAATAATAATAATAATAATAATAACTCAAAGAAGCTGCTGAGGAGTTAATCAGGACGTACCCTCTGAACCCTCTGTACCCTCTGAACCCTCTGTACCCTCTGAACCCTCTGAACCCTCTGTACCCTCTGAACCCTCTGAACCCTCTGAACCCTCTGTACCCTCTGAATCCTCTGAACCCTCTGTATCCTCTGTATCCTCTGAACCCTCTGAACCCTCTGAACCCTCTGTACCCTCTGAACCCTCTGAACCCTCTGTACCCTCTGAACCCTCTGTACCCTCTGAACCCTCTGAACCCTCTGTATCCTCTGTATCCTCTGAACCCTCTGAATCCTCTGAACCCTCTGAATCCTCTGAACCCTCTGTACCCTCTGAACCCTCTGTACCCTCTGAACCCTCTGAACCCTCTGAACCCTCTGAACCCTCTGAACCCTCTGTATCCTCTGTATCCTCTGAACCCTCTGTATCCTCTGTACCCTCTGAACCCTCTGTACCCTCTGATATTACTGATGCCCCAGTCTCAGGGCTCCGCTCCAGGAGGCTCCAGTAATCATCCTCCCCTAACACCAGGTCTGGGCTCTCCCCGGCCTCCCACTCTGCCTCCCCCTCTCCTCCCCCCGTGGGCCCCCTCCCTCAGGCAGGTCTTCCCCTCCCCCTCGGTGGTCAGGGGGGCCCCTCGGGGACACAGGCGGGGCGTGAACCTCTGCCTTCGTCTGAATCTCATCGATGTCGTCGTAGCTTTCCTGACCGTCTGAGTCTGAGACACAGAAGGACAATCATCATGATAATATCAGTAATAACAATAATAATGATAATAGTAATAATAATAACAATTATAGACTTAGAGCAGAGATTTTCAGCCCTGCCCTTCGTCTCAGGTTACGGATCCAAACTCAGATTTAACTGACATTCACAGAGAATAGTTTGTGTGACTAAATGTTCAAACTGAAGCATATTTCAGTTCAAAAATATGGGGTAACTTTTGATTCCACAATCCTCTGGAACACTTTCACCAGGTTTACTCATGATAAATGATAAATGACGCCCCCTGGAGGAGAAGGCGCAAATGGAACAAAGGAATAAATACAGTGCCTTGTGAAAGTACTAATACACCTTGAACTTTTGTAGATTTTGTCATGTTTACAACCCTAAACATAAAGATTTTATTTTGAATTTTTGAATGAAAGTTCACACACAAGTAACAGACAACTGTGAAGTGAAAGCAAAATTATACATGATTCTGTTATTTTACAAAAAATAGAAAAGTGAAAAGTGGGGCGTGCATAAGTATTCATACAGCATTTTCTGAGTGCATTAAATTGCCTTTATAACATTCCTAATGACTGCAGAATGTTCACACCTTGCCCTAACCATTAAATAGAGGCCACCTGTGTGTAATCTACTCTCAGTATAATTCCAGCTGTTCTGTGAGGGCCTCAGAGCTATGGTCAGAGTGTATTGTCCTTGGTGATGAAAATGTTTGAGAAAATTATAAAAGAAAACATTCTCTCTTTTACGGAAGACAAACTTGATCCCCTGCAGTTCGCTTATCAAGCGGGTAAGGGTGTGGACGATGCTAAAATATTCCTTTTAAAATGTATAAACACTTGGAAACGTCCCACTCTCACGCAAGAATTCTTTTTGCAGATTTTTCTTCAGCTTTCAATAAGATGCAGCCCCATATTCTAATTGAGAGACTATCCTCTATTTTTAAATTGCCTGATGAAATCTTGATGTTGCTTTTAAACTTTTTAACCGACCGCATTCAGTGAGTTCTTGTGAACGGTCACATGTCTAGCACTCTTGTTTCAAACACAGGGACCCCTCAGGGCTGTGTACTATCGCCACTGCTCTATATCATGTATACAGACAGCTGCAGGTCTGTCCATGAGAGCAGTTAAATTATTACATTTTCCGATGATCCTGCACTATTGACCCTTCTGCATGGAGCAGACTCTGATCATGGTCCTGCTCCGCCTGCTTTCATCCAGTGGTGCGACGACAACTTTCTCGACTTAAATGTGACAAAAACTAAAGAGCTTGTTGTCGATTTTAGGAGGAATCCAGAGAGCCCCAAACCTAGCTTTATCCACGGGAGGAGGTGGAAAAGGTTGACTCTTTTAAGTACTTGGGGACTGTTTTTGATTCCCGCTTACGATTTGATAAAAACACAGAGCAAATTGTCAAACGTGGACAGCAGCGAGTTCATCTGATGAGGAAACTGAACTCTTTTAATGTATCAGCAAACATTTAAAGTAATTTTTATCACTCTTGTATTGAAAATGTCTTAACCTTTTCTTTTATCTGCTGGTTTGATGGCCTGTCTGTGAAAGATAAGAACAGTCTGAACCACATTGTCAAAGTGTGCAGTAAGATTTCTGGTGTGCGTTTTGAAGACCTTGCCTCACTCTGTAAGGAAAGAGTCCTGAAAAAGACTCGATCGATTTTGGGTCAACCTAATCATGTTTGCGGTCGTACTTTACTCTGATGCCCTCCGGGAGGCGATATGTCGCTCCCCAACAGAAAAGAAACCGCTATTCAAATTCTTTCATTCCGACTGCTGTCAGGATTTTAAATGATACTAGCTAGGAAGGCAGTGTTTATCTTTCTTCCTTTTTCCTCATCTTTACTGGTCCACTTGTGTCCTTACAGTTCATGACGTATGTATTGAATGTGGTTGTATGTGTCTCCTTTTTATTGTTTTTTATGACAACAGAATTGCCCTTTGGGATAAATAAAGTTGTTTGGATTTGATTTGATTTGATTATGATTTGATTATTGGTCACTAAACAACATCATGAAGGCCAAGGAGCTCACCAGAGAGGTCAGGGATAAAGCTGTGGAGAAGTTTAAAGCAGCGTTAAGTTATACAAAGATTTCCCAAGATTTGAACATCTCACGGAGCTCTGTTCAATTTGTTTATTTGTTTATTTGTTTATTTGTTTATTTATTTGTTTGAGCAGTTAACCTGCTCAAAGGGAGTGGGCTGAAGCCAAAGGCTTATAAGCGCCCACCCCAAAATAAAAATAATAACATTACATTTAATATTTACAAGGTAGCAAATCATAAACAAAGGAACATAGGGCAAAGTAACAATAAATGATGAAGAATAAAACAAAAACAACAGCAAAATAAAGAACAAAAGAATGTGCTACTTTTATGTTATAAAGGTTCATTAATACATATTATACTCTGAGATCTTGCTACTTCCCAGTTGTCATTACCATCCTCAATATAATTTAATTTGGGTTTAATTATCATTATATTATATTTGTTTAATTGAGTTATATGTGAAGTATGATGTAAGCCCTGCATAATGTGGTGCATTAAAAAGCCAGGGTGTAGAGCGGGTCCATTGAAGAGGGCAGTAACTCCCCCTCCACAAACCCCCACCCAGCTGCCCTAACAGCTGATTTGTAGATGATGTTCCTATGCTGAGTGGTGCATTAAAAGACAAGGTTTTGAGCCCGTTGGGAGGATCCCTCTCAACAGATTCATAACTTGCTTACCCTAATTCTCAATTTGTAAATTTGAGCAATAGAATGACAACCGTTCCAAGCAGCAACACTCTTCCTTAATTATAGATAATTGATCCTACTGCGCCTCCTAGTGGCAACACATTTCTTGTTCTCTGTATGTTTCAAAAGTCTTTTGTTTGTATTTATATTTGAACAGGTTGATATTTGGACATCGTTTCAACTCCATTTCCAGTTTATTCCACAATTGTACACCATTAACTGTTGGGCTAAAACTTTTCAAAGTTGAGCTATGTTTCTGAGTCCTAAAGTTTAATTCGTCACGTAATTCATAACAACCAGTACGTTCTTGGAACCTTCTTTGTATTTGGCCCGGTAACAGTTTGTATCTTGCTTTGTATAACATCTGTACAGTTTGGAACTCAACAATGTCACAAAACTTCATGATCTTTGATTTTAAAAATAATGAGTTTGTGTGGTCCAAAAACCCAACTTTATGAATTACTCGGATAGCTCTTTTTTGCAACAATACTATTGGTTTTAATGTGTTTTTATAAGTACTACCCCAAACTACAGTACAATAATATAAATATGGCAAAATCAGAGAACAGTATAAGATATGTAGAGCTTTGATGTTTAAAATGTGCTTGCTTTTGCTATTACTGAAATGCTTCTAGAAATTTTCGTAGATATATATTTAATATGAGCTTTCCAAGTAATTCTGTCATCTATAATAACACCAAGGAATTTGATTTCATGCACTCGCTCTATGACAACACCCTCTATCTGAATTGCTTCCTGAGCATTGGAATTACGGTTGCCAAATATCATCATTTTGCTTTTACTCAGATTTAGAGATAGTTTATTTTGTTTGAACCACTTATTGACACTTTTGAGTTCCAAGTTAACAATCCGACACAGTTGCTGTAAGTCGTCACCTGATGCAAAAATATTTGTATCGTCAGCAAACAAGATAAATTTAAGTACTTGAGACGTTTTACAAATGTCGTTAATGTACATGTTAAACCAATTTTGGGCCCAGAATGGAACCTTGAGGTAAACCACACACAATTTGTCGACAACTCGACTGATAATCACCTATAGTCCGATTAGGTTCATTAGGTCTTCAAATTAATATTGTAGCTCTTGTTCCTATAGACAGACCTTAATGTTTGTTTTTCGTACCTGACGGTTTCGGCTACAACTGTGGCCTTCCTCAGAGGTTGTCACGTGACAACCTCTGAGGAAGGCCACAGTTGTAGCCGAAACCGTCAGGTACGAAAACAAACATTAAGGTCTGTCTATAGGAACAAGAGCTACAATGATAATCACCTATTTTCACACATTGTTTTCTATTTTTTAAATAACTGGTAACCCACTGTAGAGCTACCCCCCTAATCCCATAATGTTCTAGTTTATTAATTAGTATATCATAGTTTATTGTATCAAACGCTTTACTCAGGTCAATAAATAACCCTATTGCATATTTCTTGTTATCTACAGCATTAGTTATTTCTTCAATTATATCAAAGAGCGCGTGTGAGGTTGAGTGATTATTCCTAAAACCAAACTGATTGTCCGAGAGTAATTACACCTTTCAATAAAGCTGTCAAGTCTAGAGTTATAAACCTTCTCTAAGATTTTTGAGAATTGCGGTAAAAGGGAAACAGGCCTGTAGTTTGTGAAGAGATGTTTATCTCCTGCCTTGAACAGAGGAATCACTTTTGCTACTTTCATACTTTCAGGAAATTGTCCAGTTTGCAGCGATAGGTTACAGATGTGTGTTAACGGCTTAGAGATACTTTCAATAACACTTTTTAAAGTTTTCATATCCATGTCATGGTAATCTGTCGAGGTTTTATTTTTACACCCTTTAACAATGTCCAGTATTTCCTTTTCCTCCACAGGTTTGAGGAACATGGACAGAGGATTTGTGTCTATCAGTTCACAATTATAGTTCTCAACATTTGTAATTTTTGCAGCAAGATTCGGTCCAACATCTACAAAGAATTTATTAAATGTATCGACTACTTCATTCATATTATTTAAAGTGTTATCCTCATCTTTGAAATATTTTGGATAATTAATTGTTCTCGGTTTATTTCTAATTATACTATTTAAGATATTCCATAAACCTTTAATATTATTCTTATTGCTATCTAACAACTTATTATAATAATCCTGTTTACATTTTCTAATGATACCTGTCAGTTTATTTTATATTTCTTATATTTATCCTCAGCTTCTTTTGTTCTATCATTTATAAATTTTTTGTAGAGTGAATTTTTTTTCTTGCATGCATTTAGTAATCCCTTAGACATCCATGGGGTTTCTGTTTTTACAATATTTTTTCATTGGGCAATTTTTGTCATATACTTTATGAAATATTCGCGTAAACTCATCATATGCCTTATTAGTATCATTCTCTCTGTATACAATACTCCAGTCTTGAGCTAATAGTTCCTTTTTAAATGCATCAATAGTTTTTTCTGTTTTTACCCTTCTAAACCAATACATTTTTTCATCATCAATATTTAAATATCCATGTTTGTACAATACAAAAACTGGCAGGTGATCACTAATATCATTTAGCATTAAACCACTGACTGTATCACTATCTATTTCATTTGAGAAAATGTTATCAATCAAAGTCGCACTGTGGGTTGTGATTCTACTCGGTTTAGTTATTAGAGGAAACAGACCTATACTAAATAAAGTATTTATAAATTCGTCAGTCTTTTTATGTTTATATGGATTTAACAGATCGATGTTAAGGTCTCCCCCCACAAACATGACTTTATGATTTAAACCTGAAAAGTGCTCCTCCATCCAATTAGAAAAACATCTATATCAGAGCCAGGTGTTCTATAAATACAACTTACAATAATATTTTTCTTTTTTTGCCTTGTAATTTCTACAATCCATCATTCAGAAATGGAAAGAGTATAGCACCACTGCGAACTTACCAAGACACGGCCGTCCACCTAAACTAACAGACCGAACAAGGAGAGCACTGGTCAGAAATGTATCCAAGTGCCCTAAGATAACTCTGGAGGAGCTGCGACGTACTGCCGCTGAGCTGGGGGAATCTGTACATGGGACAACTATAAGTCAGACTCTACACAAATCTGGCCTTCATGGACGAGTGGAAGAAGAAAGCCATTATTGAAAGGAGGCCATAAGAAATCCCGTTTGAAGTTTGCTAGAAGTCATATGGAGGACACAGCTACCATGTGGAAGAAGGTGCTTTGGTCAGATGAGACAAACATTGAACTTTTTGGCCCAAATACAAAACGTTATGTATGGAGCAAACCTAACACTGCTCATCGTCCTGAGTGCACCATCCCCAGTGTCAAATATGGTGGGGGGAGCATCATGCTATGGGGCTGCTTTTCCTCAGCGGGGATTGGGAAGATTGTAAGAATAGTTGGGAAGATGGATGGAGCCAAATACAGAGACATTTTGGAGGAAAACCTGCTGGAGTCAGCAAGAGAATTGAGGCTGGGGCGGAGATTCACCTTCCAGCAGGACAATGACCCTAAACACAAAGCTAAATCTACAATGGAATGGTTTAAAAACAAACATATTAATGTGTTAGAATGGCCCAGTCAAAGTCCTGACCTAAATCCTATTGAAAATCTGTGGAAAGACCTGAAAACTGCTGTTCACAAACGCTCTCCTTCTAATGTGACAGAGCTTGAGTTGTTTTGTAAAGAGGAATGGGCTAAAATGTCAGTCTCTACATGTGCAAACCTTGTAGTCATACCCCAGAAGAGTTGCTGCTGGTATTGCAACAGAATCATGTATCATTTTGCTTTCACTTCACAGTTGTCTGTTACATGTCTGTGAACTTTCAGTAAAACATTCAAAATAAAATATTTCTGTTTAGGGTTGTAAACATGACAAAATGTGCAAAGGTTTAAGGTGTATTAGTACTTTCCAGAGGCACTGTATATGGGCTTCATTTGTGACAACGGGAGATTGTTTGTTTTTGTTTTTTTATACATAAGACAAAATACCTTGTGCAGTTTGTGACTTTGCTGCAAAAAAAAAAGTTAAACTTCCAAAATAAATTGGATAAACTCCCCAGAGGAGATTTTGTACGCAGGCTGTGCCCGTTACCCTCAGTGCCCGTTACCCTCAGTGCCTGTTAGCCTCAGTGCCCGTTAGCCTCAGTGCCTGTTAGCCTCAGTGCCCGTTAGCCTCAGTGCCTGTTAGCCTCAGTGCCCGTTACCCTCAGTGCCTGTTAGCCTCAGTGCCCGTTAGCCTCAGTGCCTGTTAGCCTCAGTGCCCGTTACCCTCAGTGCCTGTTAGCCTCAGTGCCCGTTACCTCAGTGCCTGTTACTCAGTGCCGTTAGCCTCAGTGTGCCTCGTGTTAGCCTCAGTGCCCGTTAGCCTTGGTACCCGTTAGCCTTGCTACCCGTTATCCTTACCTTCTGAGGGGCGCGGAGGGTCGTCCCCGGAGGTCAGAGGTTGGGTGAGTTCGTCCACATTGTAGTAATTCTGAGAAGACGTGCTGCCTTTGTCTGCAGCGCCCCCTACGTCCGACACCAGCATCTGCAGACCTGCGGGTACAGCCTCAGAGTTACTGCTGTCATTACTACTACTACTACTAATACTACTGTAAGTAATACTAATACTGCAGACCTGCGGGTACAGCCTATGAGTTACTGCTGTCATTACTACTACTACTACTAATACTACTGTAAGTAATACAAATACTGCAGACCTGCTGGCACAGCCTCAGAGTTACTGCTGTCATTACTACTACTACTAATACTACTGTAAGTAATACTAATACTGCAGAACTGCTGGCACAGCCTCAGAGTTACTGCTGCCATTACTACTACTACTACTAATACTACTGTAAGTAATACTATATGCAGACCTGCGGGTACAGCCTATGAGTTACTGCTGTCATTACTACTACTACTACTAATACTACTGTAAGTAATACTAATACTGCAGACCTGCTGGCACAGCCTCAGAGTTACTGCTGTCATTACTACTACTACTAATACTACTGTAAGTAATACTAATACTGCAGAACTGCTGGCACAGCCTCAGAGTTACTGCTGCCATTACTACTACTACTACTAATACTACTGTAAGTAATACTAATACTGCAGACCTGCGGGTACAGCCTCAGAGTTACTGCTGTCATTACTACTACTACTAATACTACTGTAAGTAATACTAATACTGCAGACCTGCTGGCACAGCCTCAGAGTTACTGCTGTCATTACTACTACTACTAATACTACTGTAAGTAATACTAATACTGCAGAACTGCTGGCACAGCCTCAGAGTTACTGCTGCCATTACTACTACTACTAATACTACTATAGCATAAATAGCAGAAATTGTTTCTTTCAGTTGAGGAAAATCTCTAAACTGAGGAAATTGTGTCACGTAATGATTTGGAGCTCATTATTCATGCTTTTGTGTCGTCACATTTAGACTATTGCAACAGTTTATTTTTCGTGTCTAAACAAAAAAGAGCTGTCTCGTCTCCAAATGGTTCAAAACTCTGCAGCGAGGATTTTAACTTAACAGAAGGGCTCATATCACCCCAATTCTTAAAGCCCTCCACTGGCTGCCGGTGTTTTACCGGTTTCAATTTAAAATCTTGGTGCTGACTTTTAGATCCTTATATGGTCAGACGCCATCTTACATCAGAGATCTGATTCAGCCTATGCTCCTCTCGTTCTCTGAGGTCTGCAGATCAAAATCTCTTGATGGTTCCTCGCACTCGTTATCGAACCAGAGGAGACCGATCCTTCCAGGCTGTCGCACCTAGACTCTGGAACGATCTCCCGCTCTCTCTGCGATTACTTGACTCTGTTGATACTTTTAATCCCAACTCAAAACGTTCTTATTCAGTCGAGCGTTTTGAAAGTACGGTTTTATGGGCTGATATGACTGTCTCCACTGGTGTTTGATCTGTGTAATTTTTTGTGTGTTTTTAATTATTGCTTGTTTTTGATGTGAAGCACTTTGTGACCTTCTGTCTGAGAAAGGTGCTATATAAATCAACTTTGCTTGCTTGCCACTAATACAACTGTAAGTAATACTAATACTGCAGACCTGCTGGTACAGCCTCAGAGTTACTGCTGTCATTATACTACTACTACTAATACTACTGTAGTATACTATACTGAGACTGCTGGCAAGCTCAGATTACTGCTGTCTTACTACTATACTACTATAATCTACTGTAAGTAATACTAATACTGCAGACGCGGGTACAGCCTCGAGTTCTGCTGTCATTTACTATACTACTCTAATACTACTGTAAGTAATATAATACTGCAGACCTGCGGTAAGCCTCAGAGTTACTGCTGTCATTACTACTTACTACTACTCTAATACTACTGTAAGTATACTAATACTGCAGACCTGCGGGTACAGCCTCAGAGTTACTGCTGTCATTACTACTTACTACTACCTAATTACATACTGTAAGTAATACTAATACTGCAGACCTGCTGCACAGCCTCAGAGTTACTGCTGTCATTACTACTACTACTACTAATACAACTGTAAGTAATACTAATACTGCAGACCTGCTGGCACAGCCTCAGAGTTACTGCTGTCATTACTACTACTTACTAATACTACTTAAGTAATACAAATACTGCAGACTGCTGGTACAGCCTCAGAGTTACTGCTGTCATTACTACTACTACTACTAATACTACTGTAAGTAATACTAATACTGCAGACCTGCGGGTACAGCCTCAGAGTTACTGCTGCCATTACTACTACTACTACTACTAATACTGTAAGTAATACTAATACTGCAGACCTGCTGGCACAGCCTCAGAGTTACTGCTGTCATTATACTACTACTAAACACTGTAAGTATACAATACGCAGACCTGCGGTACAGCCTCAGAGTACTGCTGTCATTACTACTATACTACTAATCTACTGTAAGTAATACTAATACTGCAGACCTGCGGGTACAGCCTCAGAGTTACTGCTGTCATTACTACTACTACTACTACTAATACTACTGTAAGTAATACTAATACTGCAGACCTGCGGGTACAGCTCAGAGTTACTGCTGTCATTACACTACTACTACTACTAATACTACTGTAAGTAATACTAATACTGCAGACCTGCGGTACAGCCTCAGAGTTACTGCTGTCATTACTACTACTACTACTAATACTAAACTGTAAGTAATACTAATACTGCAGACCTGCGGGTACAGCCTCAGAGTTACTGCTGTCATTACTACTACTACTACTAATACAACTGTAAGTAATACTAATACTGCAGACCTGCTGGCACAGCCTCAGAGTACTGCTGTCATTACTACTACTACTACTAATACAACTGTAAGTAATACTAATACTGCAGACCTGCTGGCACAGCTCAGAGTTACTGCTGCCATTACTACTACTACTAATACTACTATAAGTAATACA
This sequence comes from Neogobius melanostomus, assembly GCA_007210695.1. Classification (NCBI taxonomy): domain Eukaryota; kingdom Metazoa; phylum Chordata; class Actinopteri; order Gobiiformes; family Gobiidae; genus Neogobius; species Neogobius melanostomus. The sequence goes on along the minus strand of VHKM01001224.1, from coordinate 82,608 downwards.
AATACTGCAGACCTGCTGGTACAGCCTCAGAGTTACTGCTGTCATTACTACTACTACTACTAATACTACTGTAAGTAATACTAATACTGCAGACCTGCGGGTACAGCCTCAGAGTTACTGCTGCCATTATACTACTACTACTAATACTACTTAAGTAATACAATACTGCAGACCTGCTGCACAGCCTCAGAGTTACTGCTGTCATTACTACTCTACTACTTAATACTACTGTAAGTAATACTAATACTGCAGACCTGCTGGTACAGCCTCAGAGTTACTGCTGTCATTATACTACTACTACTAATACTACTGTAAGTAATACTAATACTGCAGACCTGCGGTACAGCCTCAGAGTTACTGCTGTCATTACTACTACTAACTACTAATACTACTGTAAGTAATACTAATACTGCAGACCTGCGGGTACAGCCTCAGAGTTACTGCTGTCATTACTACTACTACTACTACTAATACTACTTAGTAATACTAATACTGCAGACCTGCTGGTACAGCCTCAGAGTTACTGCGTCATTACTACTACTACTAATAATACTATGTAAGTAATACTAATACTGCAGACCTGCTGGTACAGCCTCAGAGTTACTGCTGTCATTACTACTACTACTACTAATACAACTGTAAGTAATACTATACTGCAGACCTGCTGGCACAGCCTCAGAGTTACTGCTGTCATATACACTACTACTAATAAACTGTAAGTAATACTAATATGCAGACCTGCTGGCACAGCCTCAGAGTTACTGCTGCATTACTACTACTACTAATACTACTATAAGTAATACAAATACTGCAGACCTGCTGGTACAGCCTCAGAGTTACTGCTGTCATTACTACTACTACTACTAATACTACTGTAAGTAATACTAATACTGCAGACCTGCGGTACAGCCTCAGAGTTACTGCTGTCATTCTACTACTACTACTATAATACTACTATAAGTAATACAATACTGCAGACCTGCTGTACAGCCTCAGAGTTACTGCTGTCATTAGCTACTACTATACTCATACTATGTAAGTAATACTAACTGCAGCCTGCGGGTACAGCCTCAGAGTTACTGGCTGCCATTACTCTAACTATACTACTATAAGTATACAATACTGCAGACCTGCTGGTACAGCCTCAGAGTTATGCTGTCTTACTAACTATACTACTAATACCTGTAAGTAATACTAATACTCGAACCCTGCTGGACAGCCTCAGAGTTACTGCTGCATTACTATACTACTAATCACTACTATAAGTATACAATACTGCAACGCTGCTTGGCACGCCTCAGAGTTTATGCTGCCATTACTACTACTACTACTAATACAATGTAAGTAATACAATACTGCAGACCTGCTGGCCAGCCTCAGAGTTACTGCTGCATTACTACTACTACTAATCACTAATATAAGTAATACAAATACTGCAACCTGGCTTTTGGTACAGCCTCAGGTTACTGCTGTCATACTACCTACTACTTAATCTACTGTACAGTAATCTAATACTGCAGAACTGCGGTACAGCTCAGAGTTTACTGCTGCCATTACTACTACTACTATACTACTATACATAATAAATACTCAGACCTGCTGGTACAGCCTAGAGTTACTGCTGCCATTATCTACTGTTAGAGGCAACATTATAGTTTATATATTTTTTGACTAAAATTAGATAATTGCTATTGAAATGTTCTGTTAAGTTACAAATTAATTAAGTATTTCTACATTTTAGTTACATTTCTATGTGGTAGTGGGCGGGTAAAGAAAAACTAGGCCACAGGTAATCACGTCAAGTAGGGGAGACAGGTGTGGGGAAGACAACTAGTTTGGAGGGTGAACCGACACGGTCTTTGACGCCACGCACGCACGCGCATTTTCTGGCACTTTGATATAAAAGAAAGAAAGATTGGAAACTAAATCGACGCTGGCAACCGTGAGTTTTTGTTATTGAAGTGTTTTTTTGTGTAGGGTCAACGGCGGACACCCTAAACGACGGCTGTGTTATTGTTTATAGCTGAAGTTAAAATCAGCCATAACAAACTACTAATACATTCATTCATCATTCATTTTCTTCACTAGTCGTTGCGGGTGTGGGGCAGCCGCCAGAGCTGCCCCAAATCACATTGCATCAACCAGCCCCCATGGCTCCCGTCTGCAGGTGGTGGGTCACGGAAGGACGGCCTCCAACGGTTCAACGGGCCTGTTGGTCTCTCTAGGGGGGCTCCAGTGTTTGGCAGACACTGGGAGGCAATGTGGGTGAAGTGCCTTGCCCAAGGACACAACGACATGTGCACCTTCAGTGAGGCGGATTCGAACCCCGACTTGCGATCATGGAGACGACCGCCTCTACCACTGCGCTACTGTGCCCACTAGCTATACAATGTAAGTAATACTAATGCACTGCAAGACCTGCTGGTACAGCCTCAGAGTTACTGCTGTATTACTACTACTACTACTAATACAATGTAAGTAATACTAATACTTGCAGACCTGCTGGTACGCTCAGAGTTACTGGCTGTCATTAGTACTACTACTATCTAATATCAACTGTAAGTAATAACTAAACTGCGACCATGCTGGCCAGCCCTCAGAGTTATGGCTGTCATTATACTTACTATTGACTAATACTACTGTAAGTAATACTTAATACTGCAGAACCTGCCGGCACAACTCAGAGTTCTCCTCATACTGCAGAGTACTTCAACTACCCTCATACTACTACTACTGAAACTAATCTCATACTACTACTACAATAATTCAACTAATCCTCATACATACTATACTTCAATAATCCTCATACTACTACTACTACTACAAGTACTTAACTAACTCATACTACTACTACTACAACTAATCTCTTACTAATACTACTGACTACTACAACTACCAACACTACTAAACTACTGTCACTACAACGACCAACACTACTAATACTACTGCTACTACAACTCCAACACTATCAAACACTATCCTCATCTCTACACTTCAACTAACCTCATTACTACTACTACTACTACAACTCATCCTCATACTAACTACTAACTACTACACAGTAACTTCAACTAATCACTCATCGTACTACTACTACCTAATGCTCATACTATACTACTACTGCTACACTTCAACTAACTATACACTACTATACTACTACTACTTCAACTAATCCTCATAATACTACTACTTCAGACTAATCTCATACTATAACTACACTACATAACTAATCCTCATACTACTACTATACTTCAACTAATCCTCATACTACTACTACTACGTCACTAATCCTCATAACACTACCTACTACTACAACTATCCTCATAACTACTACAACTACTTCAACTAATCTCATCTACTACTTCAACAATCCTCATAATACTACTACTACTTCAACTCATCGCTCATACTACTACTACTACTCTCTTCAACCAATAATCCTCAATACTACTACTACTACTACTACTATACTTCACTAATCCTCATACTACTACTACTACAACTACTATGTTCACTAATCCTCATACTACACTACTCATTCAACTAATCCCTCATACTAATATACTACCTACTTCAACTAAGTCCTCATACTAACTACACTACTACTACTATACTTCAAACTAATCCCTCATACTGACTACTACTACTACTACAGCTACAACTACAATCCTCATATACTACCTAACTTACTACTAACTATACTACTACACTTTCAACTAATCCTCATACTATACTATACACTCACTATCAACAATAATCCTCATACTACTACTACGTACTACTACAACAATCCTCTATACTAGCACTTACTTCAACTAATCCTCATACTACTACTTCAACTAATCCTCATGCTAACTACTACTACTACTACTTTCAACTAATCCTCATGCTACTACTACTACTACTACTACAACTAATCTCATACTAACTACTACTACTTCAACCTACCTCATACTACTACAACTATTCAACTAATCCTCATACTACACATCAACTAATCCTCATGCTACTCACTACTACTACTAACAACTACATCCTCATACTCTACAATAACTTCACTAATCCTCATACTACTACTTCACTAATCCTCATTGCTAACTACTACTACTACTACTACTACTACAAATAATCTCATACTACCTACACTTCAACTATCTCATACTACTACTACAACTACTTCAACCTAATCCTCATACTACTACTCAACTAATCTCATACTACTACTCTACTACTACTACTTACACCTAATCCTCATACTATACAACTACTTCCAACTAATCCTCATACTAACTACTTCAACTAAATCCTCATGCTACTACTACTACTATATCTACAACTAATCCTCATACTACTACTTACTACTTCAACTATCCTCATACTACTACTACAACCTACTTCAACTAATCCTCATACTACTATTTCAACTATCCTCATCTACTACTACTCACTACTGACTAACTACTATGACAAACTATCCTCATACTACTACAAACTACTTTCAACTAATCCTCATACTACTACTTCAACTTAATCTCATTACTACTTACTACTACTTCAACTATCCTCATACTACTACTACTATATTCAACTAATCCTCATACTACTACTACTACTACTAATACTACTTTTCAACTAATCTCATACTACTACTACTACTACTGACTACTTCACTAATCTCATACTACAAGTACACAACTAAATACTAAATCAGATGAATGGATAATTGAATAAACTGCGGTTGAGTCGGGGTCATCACGTCTCGTATTCTTCACCTTGCTGCCCACTCTCCAAAGTCCTGCTGGCTTCTGCCTCAAAACACGGCTGTGGAGACAAAACATGCTGTTCTAACACGCTACACACCCGCTGTTAACACGCCACACACACGCTGTTAACACCTACACACCGCTGTTAAACTCCACACACACGCTGTTCAACACACCACACAACCGCTGTTAACACGCCACACACCGCTGTTACAACGCCACACACACGCTGTTAACACGCTACACACACAACCTCTGTTAACACGCCACACCGCTGTAACAGACGCCACACAACGCTGTTAACACACGCTAACAACACACACCTCTGTTAACAGCCACACCACGCTCTGTTAACAACGCCACACACACGCTGTTACACGCTACAAACACACACTTCTGTTAACGCCACACACAGCTGTTACACGCACACGACACACGCCTCTGTTAAAGCACGCCACACAATCACGCTGTTAACACGCGTTACACACACCACACTCTGTTAACACGCCACACACAGCGCTGTTAAACACGCTACACACCCCGCTGTTACACGCCACACACACGCTGTTTAACAACGCCAACCCACAACGCTGTTAACACGCACCACGACGCTGTTAACCGCTACCACACACTCTGGTTAACACGCCAACACACACGCTGTTTTACACGCTAACACACCGTGTTTAAGCACCCACACACACGCTGTTAACACGCCACAACCACGCGGTTAACACGCTAACAAACAACCTGTTAACGACCGCTTACCACACACCTCTGTTAAGCACGCCCCACAACACCTCTGTATATACGCCACACACACGCTTTAACGACGCTACACACACCATTCTGTTAACCCTCACGACCGCTTGTTAACAACGCTACACCCGCTGCTTAACACGCAACACACTCTGTTAACACGCCACACACATACGCTGTTAACACGCTTACACAACCGCTGTTAACACGCACAACACACGCTCTGTTAACACGCCACAACAGCTCTGTTAACACGCCACCACAACGCTGTAAGCACGCTAACACCTGTATTCAGTACAACAACGATGATTATCCAAAAAAACAAAAGTGTAAAACGCTACAACACCCGCTGTTAACACGCCACACACACGCTGTTAACAACCGCTACACACCCGTGTTAACACGCCACAAATACGCTGTTACACGCCACACACACGACTGTTAACACGCCACACACACGCTGTACAACGCTACACACACACGCTGTTAACACGCCAACACACGCTGGTTAAGCCACACACACGCTGTTAACACCGCTACAACACCCGCGTACACGCCACACACACGCTGTTAACAACGCCACACACACCCTGTTTAACACGCCACACACACGCTGTTAACGCTCACACACGCTGTTAACACGCACACAGCAAGCTGTTACACGCCAATCACACGCTGTTTAACACACACACCGCTGTTAAACGCACACACACGCTCTGTTAACACAGCCACCACACGCTGTTTAACACCACACACACGTGTTAACACGCCACACCACGCTGTTACACGCTACACACGCTCTGTTTAACACGCTACACACACGCCTCTGTTAACACGCCTCCACACGCTCTGTTAACACCTGCCACAACCGCTGTTAACACGCCACACCACGCTGTTACCGCCACAACACGCTGTTACACGCACACACACGCCCTGTTAACAGCCACACACAGCAGGCTGTTAACACGCTACACACCGCTGTTAACACGCCACACACCCGCTGTTAACACGCCCACCACGCTGTTAACACGCCAACACGCTCTGTTAAACACCCACACACCTACGCTGTTAACACGCTACACACACGCTGTTTAACACGCTACCACCACACTCTGTTAACAGCTACACACGCTGTTAACATACCACGCCACACACAGCGCTGTTAAACGCTACACACACTGCTGTAACATGCCACACACACGCTGTTTAACACGCACCACACACGCTGTTTAACACGCACCATACATGCTGTTAACACCCACCACATCGCTGTTAACACCTACACACGCTGTTAAACACGCCACTACACACGCTGTAACACGCTACACAACACACTCTGTTAACACCCACACAACGCTCTGTAACACGCACACACACCTGTTAACACGCTACACACACCACTCTGTTAACACGCCACACACAAATCGCTGTTAACACGCTACAAAATAACACCCGCTGTTAACACGCCAACACGAACGCATGTTAACGACGCCACACACACGCTGTTAACACCTACACACACCCGCTGTTAACACGCCACACACACGCTGTTAACACGCCACACACACCGCTGTAAACGCTACACACACGCTTGTTAACACACCACACACACGCGCTAACACGCTACAATCACGCTGTTTAACACCGCTACACACATGCTGTAACACCCCAAACACAGACGCTGTTTAACACGCCACACACACGCTGGGTTAACACGCTACACAACCCGCTGTAACACGCCACAACACGCTGTTAACAGGCCACACACACGCTGTAACACGCAACACACGCGTTTAACACGCTACACACCACACGCTGTTAACTACCCACACACATACGTGTTAACTACGCACAACAACACGCTGTTAACACCACACACCCGCGTTACACGCCACACACACGCTGTTAACGACGCTACAAAACTGCTGGTTAACACGCCACACACGCTTCTGTTAACACGCCACACACGCTGTTAACACGCCACACACACGCTGTTCAACACGCCACCACACACCGCTGTAACACGCCACACACACACGCTGTTAACACGGCCACAGCACACCGTTAACAGCGCTACAAACATGCTGTTAACTACGCCAACACACGCTGTTAACCATGCTACAACACACACGCTGTTAACACGCCACACACACTCTGTTAACATGCTTACACACACGCTCTGTTAACAGGCTACCACACACACTCTGTTAAACACCACATACACACGCTGTTTAACTACGCACACACGCACGCCCTGTACAGCACACCACACGCTGTTAACACGCTACAGAATGCTGTTACACGCCTACACACATGCGTTAACACGCTACACACACGCTGTTAACACGCCACAGTCACACGCCGTTAACAGCCACACACACCTGTTAACACGCTACAACACACGCCTGTTAACATGCCACACACACGCTGTAACACGCAACACACGCGTTTAACACGCTACACACCACACGCTGTTAACACCCCACAACCTGTTAACACGCCACACACGCTGTTAACAGCGCCAACCACCAGCTTTAACACGCTACAAACATGCTGTTACGCACACACACGGCTTGTTAAACACCTACACACATGCTGTTAAAACACGCTACACACACGCTGTTAACATGCCACACACGACGATGTAACACGCTACAACATGCTGTTAACAGCGCTACACACACTCTGTTAACACGCCCAGTCACATGGCTGTAACACGGCACACACACACGCTGTTAACTTGTTGCACGCTACACACATGCTGTTAACACGCCTACATTCAGCATGCTGTTAACACGCTACACAACAACGCTGTTAACATGCCACACGACACCTGTTAACACGCACATGCAACATGCGTTAACCACGCCACACAACACGCTGTTAACACGCTAGCAACACATGCTGTAACACGCCACAGCACAGAACGCTGTTAACACGCTACACACATGCTGTTAACACGCCACATGACACGCTGTTAACACGCGCGAACACACGCCTCTGTTAACACCGCTAAACACCGCTCTGTAACACGCTACCACACACGCTCTTGTTACACGCTACACACACACTCTGTTAACATGCTACACACACGCTCTGATAACACCCACACACACGCTGTTAACACGCTACACACACACACACTCTGTTATACACGCCAACACAACCTGTACACGCTACATTCACACACACTGCTGTTTAACACGCTACCACACCGCTCTGTTAACTACGGCAACACACACGTCCTCTGTTAACACGCTACACACCGCTCTTGTTAACATGCTAAACACACGCTCTGTAGACACGCCAACACCACACGCTGTTAACCACGCTCACACACACGCTGTTAACCATACGCTATCACCACGCTGTTACCACGCCACACACTCCGCTGTACCTTAACACGCCAACACACGCTGTTAACACGCCACACAACGCTGTTAAACACGCCACACACACGTGTTAACACGCCACACACACGCTCTGTTAACACGCCACCACCACCTGTTAAACGACGCCACCAACGACGCTGATAATCTACGCCAACACGCACGCGTTAACTACCCACACACACGCTGTTAACACGCTACACCAGTCTGTTAACACTCCACATGATCACGCACGCTGTTTAACAACGCTAGCAACACACGCTGTTAACACGCTACATATACACCACACTGTTACATGCCAACACACGCTGTTAACACCTCCACACGCCGCTGTTAACACGCTACAAACATGCTGTTACAACGCCACCACACATGATAGGCACGCTGTTTATACCCCCACGCTGTTAATCACGCTAAGCAGCAACAGTGCTGTTAACACGGCCACATCACGACGCTGTTAACCGCGTATCACAACACGCCTGTTAACACGCTTTACAGCACGACGCTGTAAACGCTACAAACATGCTGTTAACACCGCCACAGCCACTCTGTTTAACTACGCTACATGCACAGGCTGTAACACGCTACACACACCACTGTTAACATGCAACACCACACGCTGTAGAGCGGCGTGAGCGAAACATGCTGTTAAACACGCCACACACACGCTGTTAAACACGCTACACACCCGCTGTTAAACACGCCACACACACGCGTAACATACGAACAACACATGCTGTTAACACGCTACACACACACTTCTTGTTAACACGCTATCAGACACACGCTGGTTAACATGCTACACACATTCGCTGTGTAAAAACACGCTACACACCACTTCTGTTAACACGCTACACACACGTGTTAACATGGCTACACACATGCCTGTTAACATGCTAACACGCTGTTAACACGCCACCACCACACGCGCGTTCAACCACGCACATTATATGTAGACACCCAAACAATTCGCCTTAACCCCGCCACATCACCGACGCTGTTAACAACGTACCAAACAACGTCCTGTTAACACGCTACAACATGCTGTTAACACGCTACACACCCGCTGTCAACACGCCCACACACGCTGTTAACACGCCACACACACGCTGGTAACATGCTACACATCATGGCTGTAACACGCTACCACATGCTAGTTACAGCTACAAACATGCTGTTAAACATGCACACACACTCTGTTAACACGGCTACAAAGCACAACACACGTGTTAACACGCTACACACACACACTCTGTTTAACACGCCACACATACACGCTGTTAACACGCTAACACCCGCTGTTAACACCACACACACGCTGTAACGACGCTACACCATGCTGTTTAACATGCTTAACACACTGCTGTTTAACAACGCTAACCCACTCTGTAACAGCTACAAGCACACTGTTGCACATGCCACCTCACACTCTGTTAACACGCTATCACACATGCTGTTAATGCTACATCACACTCTGTTTAACCTACGCTACATCACACTCTTTTAACAGTGCCTACACACAACGCTTTAACACGACACACACGCTAGTTACATGCACCACACACTGCTATGTTAACCAACGGCTACACACCCGCTGTTAACACGCTTCAGACACAGGCTCTGTTGAACAGGCTACAGCACACCGCTCTGTTTTAACACGCCACATGCACACGCTGTTAACGCTACGCTACAAACATGCTGAAACACCCACACAACGCTGTTAACACGCCTACAAACATGCTGTTAAACCACGCCACACACACGCTGGTTAAAACACCCACACACACACTCTGTTAACACGCCACACAATCTGTTAATACGCCACACCCGCTCTGTTTAACTACGCTAGCACCACATGCTGTTAACATGCTACCACACACTCGTTAGCACGCTACACACTCACACTCTTTTAACACGACACACACGCTAGTTACATGCACCACACACTGCTATGTTAACCAACGGCTACACACCCGCTGTTAACACGCTACAAACATGCTGTTAAATGCTGACACACACGACTGCGTTAACATGGCCTACACACACTGCTGTGTAACGACGCCACACCCGCTGTTAACACGCTACAGAAGCATGACTGGTTATACCGCCACACACACTCTGTTAGAAGACGCTACAGCACATGCTGTTAATCGATGCTAACACACACTGCTGTTAACACTCTACAATCCACAGCCTCGTAACATGGCCACACACGCTGTTAACACGCCACACACACGCTGTTCAACACGCCACCACACACGCTTCTGTTACACACGCCACACACCGCTGTTAACCAGTCCCACACAGCACTCGTTAACACGCACACACACCTGGTAACGATGCTACATCACACATCAAGATCCTGTTATAACACGCCAACACACTTGTTAATCATGCTACACACATCCTGGCTACGTCTGTTAACAGCTACACACACACTCTGTTACACGCATCACACTACCACGCTGTTAACACGCTCAAACATGGCTGTTAACAAGGCCACACACGCTCTAGTTAACACGCAACAACGCTGTTAACACGCTACACACACGCTGTTAACCACGGCTACACACACACACTGTTTAACACGACCACCACTCTGTGTAAACCTGACGCCACACACTACGCTGTTAACTTACGCCCCACACGCTGTTAACACGCCAATCACACGCTTCTGTTAACACGCCAGCACAGCACGCTGTTATAGCCTCATCGCCCAGCACGACACGCTCTTGTTAACGTGCGCCACACCACGCTCTGTTAAGCAACGCTACACACCATGCTGTTAACACGCCACACACCACGCTGTTAACACGCAACACACACACTCTGTTAACACGCCACACACACGCTGTTAACACGCACACCACACGCTGTTAACACGCTACAACACGCTGCTGTTTAACATGCTGACCACACTCTGTTAACACGCTACATGCACACCTGTTAACACGCCACACACAGACGCTGTTAACAGCGGCTACAACAACGCTGTTACACGCTACAGCACACGCTGGTTAACACGCGACCAGCCACGCTTCTGTTGAACACGCACACGCAACGCTGTTACAGCTACACACACTCTGTTAACATGCTACACACACTCTGTTAACACGCTAAACACACGCTGTGTAACACGCTACATAACAAACAACGCTCTTACATTGCTACACACACTCTGTTAACTACGCGTACAAACACACGCTGTTAACGACGGCTCAGAGAACAGCACGCTGTAATCACGCCACACAACACGCTGTTAACACGCTACAACATGCTGTTAACTATGCACACCACTCTGTTAACAGCTACACACATGCTGTGTAACCACGCATCAACGACACACTCTGTGTAACATGGCTAAGCACAGGCTCTTGTTAACGACGCACACCAACGCTCTGTAACATCGTGTCTACACACACGCGCTGTTAAACGCGTACAGACACACACTCTGTTAAATCATGCTACACACACACGGCTTCTGTGTAACGACGCTACAGACATCCGCTCTGCTTAACTCACCCAACACACGCTGTTAACACGCCACACACACGCTGTTAACACGCCCACACACACGCTGTTAACACGCCACCACACCGCTCCGTTAACACGCTAGCAACACAGCGGGGCCTCCTTTCACGCTGTTAACAGAGCTACATCCACGCTGTTACTACGCTTACCGCTCTGTTAACACTCTTGACGCTACACACGACGCTTCTGTAACACGCTACAAGCACACGCTTCTGTTAACACCGCTTATCATCACACGCTCTGTTAACAGCTATCAACCACGTCTGGTTAACACGCTACACACACACTCTGTTAACATGCTACACACACGTCTGTTACACGCTACACACACGCTCTGTAACACGCTACACCACACGCTGTGTTAACGACGCTACACTACGCTCTGTTCAACACGCTAACCAACACACACCTGTTAACATGTCTACACAACGATGGACGCTGCTGTTAACACGCTAACATCACACGCTCTGTTCGACCTACACAGCCTATCCTCTGTTTAACACGGCTACACCTCACGCTTCTGTTACAGCTACACAACGCTGTTAACACGCTACATCACACGCTGTTAACCGCTACAGCCAACACGCTCTGTTAACGATCGCTACCAAACACACGCCTCTGTTAACACGTCTAGACACACGCTCTGTTAACAAACGCTAGCAGCCCACGCTCTGTTACAACGCTACAAACACACGCTCTGATTTTAACGACGCTAACACACGCTGTTTAAAGGCTCACACAGCGCTGTAACGGGCTACAACACTACGCTCTGTTAACACGACTACATCACTACACGCTGGTAACAGGCTACACAACACACTCTTGTTAACAGGCTACACACTGAACGCTTCTGTTACAGGCTACACACACACGCCTGTTACACGCTACACACACGCTGTTAACACGCCACACACACGCTGTTAACATGCTACACCACAGCTTTTTAACACGCTACACACACACTCTGTTAACACGCTATTCACACAAATTGACGTCATCGTCATTCTACGCTGTTAACGGACGCTACATCACACAGGTGCCGCCGCGCTGCTGTAAGGGCTAACCACACACGCTGCAAGAGGTGAGTGTGTAGAGAGGCAGAGTTAATGATAAATTCCTTGGAGATGTCCTTATTAATTCGCGTTGGCGCCCCATGTGGCCAAAAGTCCGATCTGGGGGATAAGAGTAGAGTGCTTTCACTGTGTAGCTCTGACTCAATGTTGTTATAGTTTGAATTGCTTATATTCCTTTAGGCAACAATAAGTACAGAAAAAACACTTTTTCAAATTGTTCTTATTCTCTCATTTTAAAGACAATTTTTTTCCCAACTAAATTTGGCATACTGTTCCTCCTTTCTCAACAAAACTTTTCTGTTTTAGTCCTCACTTCATTATTTACATTTTCCCCATTTGTTTTTGTTGTTAAAAGTTTTGATGACACCACTGGCATCAAAACTTTTATATAAAGATGTTTTATTTTATTTTATTCCTGCTTTCAGATACTTTAAACCTTTGTTTCCAAAACCAGATGGAATCCGGTAACAGCCGCAGTCACGCAGATGCTCCTTCGGCTCTTGGGTTTTTTTGAAAAATGTTGCCAAGGGGTTACACTTAGTTGTGGTTGTAGGGTTTGGATGTAGGAATAGGGCGTAGTTGTAGATGGTTGTAGGGCAATGTTATGGCAGTGTGTTGTACAGAGTGTCTTGTAGGTCGTTGTTGTAGGGCGTGTTTATGTGAGTGTGTGTAGGGCAGTTGTAGGGCATGTTTATCGGAGTGTGTTGTAGCGCGTGTTAGTGGCAGTGTGTTGTAGGGCGTCGTTGTAGGGCGTGTCATGGACGTTGTGTTGTAGGGCGTGTTATGGAGTGTGTTGTAGGCGGTGTTATGGGTGTGTTGTAGGGCATGTTTTAGCAATGTTATTGGATGTGTTTAGGGCGTGTTATGGAGTGTGTTGTGGGCGTGTTTGTAGGGCGTGTTATGGGTTGTGTAGGGCGTGTTAATGGAGTTGTTGTAGGGCGTGTTATGGAGTGTGTTCTGTAGGGCGTGTGTAGGGCGTGCGTGAGGGAGTGTGTTGTAGGGCGTTTATTGGAGTGTGTTTGTGGGCGTGTTGTACGAGTGTGTTTGTAGGGCGTGTTGCTAGGGCGTGTTATGAGCGTGTGTAGGGCGTGTTGTAGAGTGCTGTTGTAGAGTGTGTTCGTAAGGGCGTGTTGTGGGCGTGTCGCTCGAGTGTGTTGTAGAGTGTGGTGTAGGGCGTGTGTAGGGGTCGTGTTGTGAGGGACGCTGTTGTAGGCGTGTTAGGGTGTGTTGTAGGTTGCGTGTTGTAGGGCGTGTTATGGAGTGTGTTGTAGGGCGTGTCTTTAGGTGCGTGTTGTAGGGGCGTGTCGTAAGAGTGTGTTGTATGGGCGTGTTATTGGAGTGTGTGTAGGGCGTGTTTATGGAGTGTGTTGTAGGGCGTGTTATGGAGTGTGTTGTAGGGCGTGTTGTAGGGCATAGTCGTAGAGTGTGTTGTATGGGCGTCGTCGTAGAAGTGTGTTTGTAGGCGTGTTCTATGGAGTGTGGTTGTAGGTCGTGGTTGTAGATGTGTGTTGTCAGGGCGTGTTGTAGGGCGTGTCCGTAGAGTGTGTTGTAGGCGTGTTATGAGTGTGTGTGTAGGGGCGTGTCGTAGAGTGTGTTGTAGGGCGCGTTATGGAGTTGTTGTAGGGCGTTTTAGAGTGTGTTGTGGCGTGTTGTAGGGCGTGTTGTAGGGTCATGTCAGTAGAGTGTTGTTTGTAGGCGTGTTATGGAGCGTGTTGTAGGATGCGTGTTATGGAGTGTGTTATGGAGTGTGTTGTAGAGTGTGTTGTAGGGCGTGTTATGGAAGTTTTCGTGTTGGTAGGCGATGTTGTTAGGGCGTGTTGTGAGTGTGTTTGTGGCGCCGTGTACGGGCGTTTATGGAGTGTGTTGTAGGGCGGTGTTAGGAGTGTGTTGTAGGGCGTGTCGTAGAGTGTGTGTTAGGGCCGTTTAATGGGTGTGTGGTAGGGCGTGTTATGGAGTGTGTTGTAGGGCTGTTGTAGAGCGTGTTGTAGGGCGTGTGTAGAGTGTGTTGTAGGCGTGTTGTAGAGTCGTGTTGTTATAGGGCGTGTTGTAGGGCGTGTTGTAGAGTGTGTTGTATTTTGGCGTGTTATGGAGTGTGTTGTAGGCGTGTTGTTAGAGTGTTTTGTTTATTTTATTGAAAGGATCCCCATTACGCGGCAGCCAAACTGTCGCTATATCTTTTCCCTGGGGTCAACAGTGTGTTGTAGCGTGTTGTAGAGTGTGTTGTAGGGCACCGCTGTTATGGAAGTTTTCGTGTTGGTAGGCGATGTTGTTAGGGCGTGTTGTGAGTGTGTTTGTGGCGCCGTGTCGTAGTGGCGTGTCGTAGAGTGTGTTGTTAGAGTGTGTTGGTAGGGCGTGTTTTATGGAGTGTGGTTGTAGGCTGTTGTACGGCGTGTTGTAGAGTGTGTTGTAGGGCTGTGTTGTAGAGGTGTTTAGGGCGTGTTGTAGGGCGTGTTGTAGAGTGTGTTGTAGAGTGTGTTCGTAGGGCGTGTGTACCGAGTGTGTTTAGGGCGTGTTGTAGGGCCGTGTTGTAGAGTGGTGTTGTAAGGGCGTGTTATGGAGTGGTGTTGTAGGTGCGTGTTGTAGGGCGTGTTATGGAGTGTGTTGTAGAGTGTGTTGTAGGGCGTGTTATGGAAGTTTGTGTTGTAGGGCGTGTTGTAGGGCATAGTCGTAGAGTGTGTTGTATGGGCGTGTTATGGAGTGTGTTTGTAGGGCTGATTGTTAGGGGCGTGTTGTAGCGGGCGTGTTATTGGAGTGTGTGTAGGGCGTGATTGTAGAGTGTGTTGAGGGCGTGTTTGTAGAGTGTGTTGGTAGGCGCGTGTGTAGAGTGTGTTGTATGGCGTTCGTAGAGTGTGTTGTAGGCGTGTTTATGGAGTGTGTTGTAAGGGGCGTGTTATGGAGTGTTGTTGTAGGGCGTGTTGAGGGCGTGTTGTAGGGCATGTTGAGGAGTGTGTTGTAGGGGCGTGTCGTGAGTGTGTTGTAGGGCGTGTTTATGGAGTGTGTTGTAGGGCGTGTTATGGAGTGTGTTGTAGGGCGTGTTGTAGGGCATAGTCGTAGAGTGTGTTGTATGGGCGTGTTATGGAGTGTGTTTGTAGGGCTGATTGTTAGGGGCGTGTTGTAGCAGTGTGTTGTAAGGGCGTGTTGTAGGGCGTGTTATGGAGTGTGTTGTAGGGCGTGCTTATGGAGTTGTTGTAGGCGCGTGTTTAGGGGCGTGTTGTAGGCATGTCGTAGAGTGTGTTGTAGGGCGGTTGTATGGGCGTGTTGTATGGGCGTGTTGTAGAGTGGTGTTGTAGGGCGTGTTGTAGAGTGTGTTGTAGAGTGTGTTGTAGGGCGTGTTTGTAGGGCGTGGTTGTGAGGGCGTGTTGTGCGTGTGTTGTAAGGGTCGTTCGTTGTAGGCGGTGTTGTAGAGTGTGTTGTAGGGCGTGTTGTAGGGCGTGTTGTAGGCGTGTTGTAGAGTGTGTTGTAGGGCGTGTTTGCTAGGCGTGTTTGTAGAGTGTGTTGTAAGGGCGTGTTGTAGAGTGTGTTGGTACGGGCGTGTTGTAGAGTTGTTTGTAGGGCGTGTTGTAGGGCGTGTTATGGAGTGTGTTGTAGGGCGTGTTGTAGAGTGTGTTGTAGGTGCGTGTCGTAGAGTGGTGTTGTTATGGGCGTGTCGTAGTAGTGTGTTGGTAGGCGCGTGTATGGAGTGTGTGTAAAGGGTGTTATTGTAGTGTGTTGGTAGGGCGTGTTATGGCGGTGTTGTAGGGGCGTGTTGTAGAGTGTGTTGTAGGGCGTGTTTTAGGGCGTGTTGTCGGGCGTGTTGTAGGGCGTGTTATGGAGTGTGTTTGTAGGGCGGTGTTGTAGGGCGTGTTATGGAGTGTGTTGTAGCGTGTTGTAAGAGTGTGTTGAGGGCGTCGCGTATGAGTGTGTTGTAGGGCGTGTCCGTAGAGTGTGTTATGGAGTGTGTTGTAGAGTGTGTTGAGGGTGTGTTGTGGGCGTGTTTGTAGGGCGTGTTATGGGTTGTGTAGGGCGTGTTAATGGAGTTGTTGTAGGGCGTGTTATGGAAGTGTGGTTTGTAGGGCGTGTTGTAGGGCGTGTTGTTTAGGGCGTGTTATGGAGTGTGTTGTAGGCGTGTTGTAAGGCGTGTTGTAGGGCTGTTTATGGAGTGGTGTTGTGAGGGCGCTGTTATGGAGTGTGTTATGAGTGTGTGTAGGCGTGTTCGTAGTGTGTGTTGTAGGGCGTGTTATGGAGTGTGTTGTAGGGCGTGCTTATGGAGTTGTTGTAGGCGCGTGTTATGAGTGGTTGTAGGTGCGTGCGTTTATGGAGTGTGTTGTAGGCGTGTTGTAGGGGCGTGTTAGGAGTGTGTATGGAGTGTGTTTGTAGGGCGTGTTATGAGTGTGTTGTAGGGGCGTGTTGTAGGGAGTGTTGTAAGGGCGTGTTTAGGGGTGTTGTAGAGTGTGTCTGTAGGCGCGTGTTGTAGAGTGTGTTGTAGGGCGTGTTGATGGGAGTGTGTTGCTAGGCGTGTTTATGGAGTGTGTTTAGGGCGTGTTTGTAGGCGTGTGGTGGGGCGGTATGGATGTGTGTTAATGGAGTGTGTTGGTAGGGCGTGTTATGGAGCGTGTTTATGGAGTGTGTTGTAGGGCGTTGTTATGGAGCTTGTTTGGAGTGTGTTGTAGGGCGTGTTGTATGAGTCTTGTTAAGGAGCGTGTTGCTAGGGCGTGTTTATGAGCGTGTCGGGGGGCGTGTTGTAGGCGTGTCTATGTAGCGTCTGTCGTGGGGCGGTTGCGAGTGTGTTGTACGGGCGTCGTTAATGGATGTGTTTGTAGGGCGTGTTATTGGGCTTAGTTGAGCTGTGTGTAGGGCGGCTTATTGGAGCTTGTGTATGGAGCGTGTTTGTAGGGCGTGTTATGGAGCGTGTCGTGGCGTGTTTGGAGCGTGTTGATTAGGGCGTGTTTATGGAGCTTGTTATGAGGGTGTTGTAGGGGTGTTATGGAGCGTGTCGTGGGGGTGTTGTAGGGTGTTATGGAGCCGTGTTATGGGTGTGTTGTAGGGCGTGTTGTAGGGCGTGTTATGGGAGTGTGTTTGTAGGGCGTGGTTGTAGGGCGTGTGTAGGGCGGTCGTCGTAGAGTGTTGTTGTAGGGCGTGTTATGGAGTTGTGTGATAGGGCGTTGTTATGGAGTGTGTTGTAGGGGTGTTGTGGGCAGATGTTGTGGGGCGTGTTTGGGTGTGTTTAGGGCGTGTTATGGAGTGTGTTGTAGGGCGTGCTTATGGAGTTGTTGTAGGCGCGTGTTTAGGGGCGTGTTGTAGGCATGTCGTAGAGTGTGTTGTAGAGGTTGTGTTTATGGAGGGTGTTGTAGGGGCGTGTTGTAGGTGTGTTGTAGGCGTGTTATGGATGTAGTTGTAGGGGTGTTAGGGGTGTTGTAGGGCGTTTATGGAGTGTGTTTTGGGCGTGTTGTAAAGGGCGTGTTTGGTAAGGGCAATGTCCGTAGAGTGTGTTGTAGGGCGTGTTTTTATGGAGTGTGGTTGTAGGGGAGTGTGTTATGGAGTGTGTTGTAGGGCGTGTTATGAGCGTGTTATGGGGTGTTGATGGCGTGTTTGGAGCTTGGTTTGGAGTGTGTTGTTTAGGGGATTTTATGGAGTGTGTTGTGGGGCGTGTTGTTAGGGCGTGTTATGGAGTGTGTTGTGGGCGTGGTTAGGGAGTGTGTTGTAGGGCGTGTTATGGAGTGTGTTGTAGGGCATGTTTGTAGGGGTGTGTTGTCTAGGGTGTTATGGAGCGTGTTATGGAGCGTGTTGATAGGGGTGTTATGGAGCGTTGTTATGGAGTGTGTGTAGGGCGTGTTGACTAGGTTGTTGTAGGGCGTGTTATGGAAGTGTGGTTTGTAGGGCGTGTTGTAGGGCGTGTTATGGAGTGTTGTTGTAGGGCGTGTTATGGAGTGTGTTTATGAGTGTGTTGTAGGGCGTGTTGTGGCGTTGTTGTAGGGGTGTTATGGAGTGTGTTTGTAGGGAGTTATGGAGTGTGTTGTAAGAGTGTGCTTGTAGGGCGTGTTATGGAGTGTGTTATGGAGCGTGTTGATTGGGCGTGTTTGGGTGTTGTTGTAGAGTGTGTTGTGGGCGTGGTTATGGAGTGTGTTATGGCGGTTTGTAGGGCGTGTTGTAGGGCGTGTTATGGGAGTGTGTTTGTAGGGCGTGGTTGTAGGGCGTGTGTAGGGCGGTCGTCGTAGAGTGTGTTGTAGGGCGTGTTATGGAGCGTGATTTGGGTGTGTTATGGAGTGTGGTTGTAGGGCGTGTTATGGCAACGCGTGTTATGGAGGGTTGTAGGGCGGTGTTTATGGAGCGTGTTATGGGTTGTTGTAGGGCGTGTTTTAGGGCGTGTTGTCGGGCGTGTTGTAGGGCGTGTTATGGAGTGTGTTTGTAGGGCGGTGTTGTAGGGCGTGTTATGGAGTTGTGTTATGGAGCGTGTTTAGGGTTAGTGTTTGGAGGCGTGTTATGGAGGTGTTGTAGGGCGTGGTAGGGCGTGTTATGGAGTGTGTGTAGGGCGTGTTGAGAGTGTGTTGTAGGGCGTGTCCCGTAAGAGTGTGTGTAGGGCGTGTTATGGAGTGTGTTGTAGGGCGTGTTATGGAGTGTGTTGTAGGCGTGTTGTAGGGCGTGTTGTTAGGTGAGTGTTTGGAGTGTGTTGTAGGGGTGTTATGGTGTGTGTTGTAGGGCGTGTATGTAGGGCCGTGTTATGGGTGTGTTATGGGTGTGTTGTAGGGCGTGTTGTAGGGCATGAGGTCGTAGAGTGTGTTGTAGGGCTGTTATGGAGTGTGTTGTAGGGCCGTGTTGTAAGGGCGTGTTGTAGAGTGTGTTGTAGGGCGTGGTTGTTAGGGCGTTGTTATGGGGAGTGTTTGGAGGTGTTTGTAGGGCGTTTATGGAGGTTATGGGTGTGTTGTAGGGGTGTTATGGAGCGTGTTAGGAGCTGTTGTAGGGCGTGTTGTAGAGTGTGTTGTATTTTGGCGTGTTATGGAGTGTGTTGTAGGCGTGTTGTTAGAGTGTTTTGTTTATTTTATTGAAAGGATCCCATTAGCGCGCTGTTTTGGAGTGTGTTGATAGGGTGTTTGGAGTGTGTTGTAGGGTGTGTTATTGGAGGGTGTTGTAGGCGTTGTTGTTAGAAGTGGGTGTTGAGGGTGTGTAAGGTGTGTTGTTATAGGGGTGTTGTAGGGCTGTTATGGAGTGTGTTGTAGGCGGGGTGTATGAGTTTGTTGTTTGGGGTGTTGTGTTAGGGCGTTGTTGTAGGAGTGTGTTGTAGGCGTGTTGTGGGCGTGTGTGGTGGGTTGTGAGTGTTGTGTTAGGGCGTGTTATGGAGTGTGTTGTAGAGGCGTGTTTTGTAGAGTGTGTTGTAGGGCGTGTTGTAGGGGTGTTGTAGGGGTTGTTATGGTGTGTTGTAGCGGTGTTTATGGAGTTGTGTTGTGGCGTGTTGTAGGTTGTGTTGGGGGTGTTGTGGTGGTTGTAGGGCGTGTTGTTAGGTGTGTTGTAAGGCGTGTTGTAAGGTGTTGATAGGGCGTGTTATGGGTGTGTTGTTAGGGTGTGGTTTGTAGGCGTGTTGTAGGGCGTGTCGTAGAGTGTGGTTGTAGAGTGTGTTGTAAGGGCGTGTTATGGAGTGTGTTGTAGGGCGTTGTTGTAGAGTGTGTTGTAGGGCGTGTTGTAGAAGTGTTGTGTTAGGGCGTGTTGTAGGGGTGTTATGGGTGTGATTTATGGGTGTGTTGATAGGGTGTTATGGAGTGTGTTTGGAGTGTGTTGTAGGGTGTTGTTAGGGCGTGTTATGAGTGTGTTGTAAAGGGCATGTTGTAGGGGCAATGTTATGGCAGTGTCGTTGTAGGGCGTGTTATGGAGTGTGTGTTAGGGCGCTAGTTGTGTTATGGAGTGTGTTGTTGGGTGTGTTGTAGGGCGTTGTGTTTGTGGGCGTTATGGAGTGTGTTGTAGGGCGTGTTATGGAGTGTGTTGTAGGCTGTTTAGGGCGTGTTCATGGAGTGTTGTAGGGCGTGTTATGGGAGTGTGTTGTAGGGCGTGTTGTAGAGTGTGTTTGTAAGGGCGTGTCTGTAGGGCGTGTATGGGCCTGTGTTGTGGGCGTGTTTGGTGTGTTGCAAGGCGTGTTGTAGGGCGTGTTGTAGGGCGTGTTATTGGAGTTGTGGTGCAAGGCGTGTGTGAGGGGTGTCTGTAGGGCGTGATTATGGGTGTGTTGAAGGGCGTGTTGTAGGGGGTGTTGTAGGCGTGTTATGGAGATGTGTTTTAGGTGTTTGTAGGGGTGTTGATTAGGGGTGTTATGGGTGTGTCTGTAGCGGAGTTGTTGTAGGGTGTTATGGAGTGTTTGCAAGGCCGGTGGGGGGGTTTTGTAGGGCTGTGTAGGGCGTGTTATGGTGTGTTATGGAGTGTGTTTGTAGGGGTGTTGTACGGGCGTGTTTTGATGGTGTTGCCAAGGCGTGTTTAGGGCGTGTTATGGAGCGTGTAATGGAGTTGTGTGTAGAGTGTGTTGTTAGGGCGTGTTATGGGTGTGTTATGGGTGTGTTGTAGGGCGTGTTGTAGGGCGTTTATGGAGGTTTGTGTTGTGGGCGTGTTATGGAGTGGTGTTGCAGGCGTGTTGTGGGGCGGTGTTGTTAGGGTGTTATGGAGTGTGTTTGGAGTGTGTTGTAGGTGTGTTGTAGGTTGTTATTGGAGTGTTGTTATAGAGCTGTCGTTATAGTAGAGTGTGTTGCAAGGCGTGTTGTTAGGGCGTGTTTTAGGGCGTGTTGTTCGGTCACTCACGCAGCAGTTCCTTCAGGCTCTTTTTATCGGCGCCGCAGGTAGAGAAACAAAACGCAGTGCTCCCCACACACGCCAGACCAGGAGCACCCCAGGACCACAAATTCTCCGTTTGAAAGTCTTGGGAGGGGTCGGGACCGGTTTCACTGTACTGAGGGAGGGCTCTGAGTTCCAACTTTTTCTCTGGTTTTTTCAAATTTCTCACAGATTTTATTACCATGTGGTTTATCACTTTGTTTGTAGCAAAACATCTCCCTTTCGTACGCTCCTACAGAACTCTTACAGGCTCCAACTCAATACAAGAAGCTTTTTTACAGTGGATTAAAAAAAAAATTGCATAATACAGTCAATTTAAACTAAACAGGTCCAAAAGTTTAATTAATATGTAAAAATAAACCGTAATTTAACCTAGCTCTGCCATTAATCGATTCGTTGCCCGAAGCTATTCTTTGATTGAATGCCTTACTTTCTTTATAAAATAAAATAATAAACATTATGAAAGAGAATACAAACACATGTTTTTTCTATTTATTCGGTTCTCACAGGAGTTTCAATATCTCTGAGATTGAGACCTTTAGTGAAAGTGTCTGATGCTTGTTGTGCTGAGTCAGCGCCCTATGTACTGTACGACGCTGTCGCGTTCTGGATGCGCTCTCCCTGGGCAGACAGTACGGGGTCTGATCGTGTCGTGCAGGTCCACACTGAAAGTGGATCCATCTGCACTGACCAGACTTCATTTTCCACCATTATTAGTCGGTTTAAGATTACACTTGATTAAAAGACTCATATAATGGTGTAAAGACTCAAGGTACCAGACACGCAGAGGGGTTTGTGTTGCGTACATTGTAGCAGTTACTTAGTGGCCGGTAATTGTCCTTATTGGTGCTGGCACTGTATTTGCTGGGACCTTTTCCACACCAGTTTCCTTCAAACAGTTTCGTTGGATTGTTCAATGGGCAGTTTTTTGGGACAGACCCATTTCCCAAGATCCGTTCCGGTTCTGACCTGAGGGTCTCCGCCGCATTTCTTGAGGGTGTTGAAGTCCACTTCCCTCTGCAGCAACCCGACAGAGATACAAACCCCCCTGGTTTAGTAGCAGACTGTAGTTGATGTTTGTTGAAAAGGTTTATTTTTAATTTTTAGTACAGTAACCTGTGGATCCATGAATGTTTAAACTTTGAATGTGGGTTTCAGTGTCAGTAACGGTCCAGGAAAGTTAGGAATGAGCTTGAACATCTAAAACAGCAGGCACCAAAGGAAACTATTGTGAGAGGACAGACAGTGTTTTTACCGGGCCGTGAGCGGCCGGCACTTGCCCGAGCCTTTGTGAGTGGCTTCAACAAGTCACGTGTTGGTACTCGAGCGGGGGTTTTAGGCTGCTCCGTGTGTCGGTAGGGAATGGCGTCTTACATAGCGAGTTCATTACGAGCAGAGCAGAGTAAAGGGGCTTCCAAAGATGGAACACACTTTATATTCATCACAGCCGCCAACTGTAGCGCCACTGATGTTTACCGGGCGCTGGTGGAAGGGCACATAATGAAATCAGAGAGTCTGGATACATGGTGGTAGTGACGTCTGTGTAACTGTGTCAGTGGGTTCTGTGTCATGTGTCAGTGGTCTTGATACATGTTGTCGTGGTCTGTTGATACATGTGTCAGTAGTCTGTGATACATGTGTCAGTTGGTCTGTGATACATGTGTTACGTGAGTCTGTAGATACATGTGTCAGTGAGTCTGTGATACTGTGTTCAGTGGTGGTTGTGATACATGTGTCGTGAGTCTGTGTCATGTATGTCGTGGGCTGTTGATAAATGTGTCAGTTGAGTCTGTGATAACATGTGTCAGTAGTCTGTGATACATGTGTAGTGAGTCTTGTGATACATGTGTCAGTGAGTCTGTGAATACAGTGTCAGTGAGTCATGTGATTAATGTGTCAGTGGAGTCTGTGATACATGGGTGTCAGTGAGTTCTGTGATACATGTGTCAGTGGTCTGTTGATATTGTGTTTTGAGTCTGTGGATACAATGTGTCAGTGAATCTGTGTGATACATCGTGTCAGTGGTCTGTGATACATGTGTCCAGGTGGGTCTTGTGATAATGTGTCTTAGGTCTGTGACTATGTAGTCAGTGGGTTCTGTGATCTGTGTCATTAGTGGCTGTGATACATATGTGCTATTAGAGTCTGTGGATCATGTGTCAGTGGTCTGTGATTAATGTGTCAGTGGTCTTCTGATAATGTGTCAGTGAGTCTTGTACATGTGTCGTGGGTCTGTGTACATGTGTCAGTGGTCTGTGATCATTTCATTGTGGAATGTGAATGTCATTAATGTGTGATGTCTTCATGGCTCTTATGAATAGTGGATGAATTTATATAGGCTTTGGGTTAAAAAGGAATTTAGCATTGGTGTTTTAAGATCTTTATCTAAAGCTTTCGACACTGCTAACCACATAATTCTGCTTCAAAATTGCTAATACGGATTCAGGGACAATGTCTATATTGGCTCTATAAGTATTTGATTAATAGAGAACAGTATTTTCGTATAAAAATTATGACCTAAAAAGAAATTTCACGTGAGTATGGTGTAACAAGGTTCATTTTGGGCTTTTATTTCTTATCTATAATTTAATGATTTTGTTGTTTACGAATTTCCCAGTTTTTTTGCTTGATCAACTGTTTATTTTAACAGGATTTAAAGGTTTTTGATTAATTTAAATTCATGATTTCAAAATCTGGGGGCGACAGTGCAGCAGATGGTTTAGAGCGGGTCAGTTTGATCGGGAGGTGGGGTTTTCGATCCGCCTTCTGACGGTGCAACATTTGTCGTTGTGTCTTGGGCAAGACCCTTCACCACATTGCCTACAGTGTCTGCCAACTGGCTAGCCCTAGGAGAGACAAAGGCACGGTTTGAACCGTGGAGGCCGTCCTTCGCTGACCCCCACCTGCAGAGGGAGCCATGGGGGGCTCGCGTGCAATGTGATTGGGCAGTCCGGCGGCTTGCCACACCCGGCAACGGACAGTGGGAGGCAATGATCTGGAATGAACTGACATTTCAAAATTATTCAGTATGGGTTCAGAGCGGAATAATTGTCAATTATCATTAGTAACAAAATCTATTTTGTTATTTGATGGTAATAAAAAATGTGAATAGACAAATTATTTAATAATAATGAAAAATAAACAGTGTGTAATCTACCATGTTTTTTAGGGTTCAGATTGACGATAATTGTGCTGGAAGGACAGGTTTGAAAGGTTTGCAAGAGATACTAATCTATTGGATCATAGTAAAATTAGGAAACCTAGTAATATAAGTGTCAACTTCAATGGCATATTGATGCATAGAAGAGTTACTAATAGACTTATTGGGGGCAAGAACATGCAGCTGGCATATTCATTTTGATGAAGCATTTGTTACACTAATTCATTTATTTATTTAAAAAAAATCTAGACAGATATGGCATAGGTGAGTGGTTTGAGCTGGATTCAGACTATTTAACTGGAGACACAGTTGTTGAGATGGGGGAGTTTACATCAGGTTATTTGGCATTGGCTGTGGGGTTCAAGGGATCATGTCTTAGGCACAAAGTTGTTTAATTTATATTATTAATGCATTTTTATGTGTTCTAAATTATTAAAATTTAGTGATTTTCGCAGATTGACACAACTATTCTATTCAATGACATTATAGTATTTAGTAACTAACTAAATGTGAACTAAGTAATTATAAAACTGGATGGACATTAATAATTGTCCTCAACTATAACAAAAGTATGTTTTTCGTAATTATTATGAAACCATTACTCAGTAATATAGACGGTGTAGTCTTAGATACGTATCAGAAATTAATTTTAGGAGTTCTCATTGACAGTAAATAGCTGGACCAACCATAGACACTTTTACAGGTAAAGTTCTCCAAAAGTATCTCATCATTAAACAAAGCAAGTTTTTCTTAATTACAATGCATTTTTTTGTTATTTATTTCATTAGTTTTGCCATATCTAACTACTGTGTAGAAGTTCTGGGGCAATAACTTTAAGCTCATTACACCCCTTGTGTATACTCACGGGCTGTTAAGTTATAATAAAAGTAGGATATTTATTGATCACATAATATTTTATTTCTGCGTTAACTGTTAAATGCATGATTTGTTGATTTTCTCTAGCTGCAAATTGTTTAAGCAACAAAATGTGACTATGCAGCATACAAATGCTTTTTGCACGACAGAAGGGGGTATTACCTGAGGGGGTGTGTGATAACTAGGATCAAGTCAGTGTCTTCACTAGGGTATGTGTGTGTCTGTATGGAGTTAAATCTGGAACAAATTGGGGCGAATTAAACAATGTCAATATTCAATTCATTTCAATCAGATATAAAAAATGGTATGTCAAAGTACAGAGGAGGATATGGGTTACTTGATTGCTAATGGGTGTTACAAGTGTGTAAGGTAGATCTAACTATAATGAGTAATTGGTGTATTACTATTACACTTTGCAGTTGTTATTGCATTGTTATTGCTATTGTTCTGTTGTGTTGTTATCTCACTATTTAACTTTTATGACAGTCTAGGATTAATACCTAACTCTTGTGGATTATTTTAGAACCAAACTCAATCGATTCAGACAACGTTATGTGATGTGATGGTAATTAGGAAATAAATTATTGAGTTAAAACATGCACATATGTACTCCGCATTCAACTAACATGTATAGGGCAGATGTGGGGGCCGGCAGTCGAGGACTCTCTTCTGGCAGAGACTCCTAAAAATTGTTCTTTTAATGCATAGTATATGACACTTAAACAAGATGTGGTCCGGTTGCTCGGGGGTCTCTCTCTGGCAGCTGGTCCAGTCCAGAAAAGAAGAAAAGAAGAAGCTCCGCATCCTTTTAACCTATCAGTGACCATTCCTTGTTTTCATTGAACATCAATCAGTCTGCGATATGTACCTTTCATTGAATTATAATGTGGAGTATTTATGTACTTCAACACTTTGTACAGAGTAATGTTATTGGGTTTGTAATGGTGATGGTGAACAATCGATATGCCAACATTGGTAATAATTGTGCTCATGGGAGACGAATAATACATGTGTTTGTAGCGTAGATGAGATACTGTTGAATGTTGACTGGTATAATGGCGGTGTCGCATTTGTTAATATGTACACTGGTTGATAGTTGTTTTTGTAAATGGTAAGAAATATGCATGTTGTCAGTTTATTGCTTATAGTTATTGTTATTGAAGTTTATGAAAGGGGTGGGAGTCATAAGCTTGTCTTCTTCCCTCCTTTTCGGCTGTATGTCAATTCTTTTTTTTTTTTTTTTTGTATATATATATTTCTGTTTATTTCTTCTCTTTAGCTCGAAATAAAAATATTCAATCGAAATCAAATCAAATCAAATGAATGATTGTTTAACATTATACAGTCTATTTATCCCATATTAAATTATATGGCCATGTGTTTGGGGAATACTTCACTACTTACCTAAACATTTTCGTCTACAAAGAAGTTTGTCCGTATAGCTACTCTTTCCAACCTGGTGCTCAGTGCACATTTGTTTTTCAATTAACTCATTGATTATTTTTGATATTACATATTCTTTGACATGTACTTTTGTATTCAGTCACTGTATTGTTGATGATTGCCTTCTTATATAAACATTATTTTATGTTTATATCCATTCAGGTTCATTTCATTATTCTACAGGCAGGCTGCAAAACAGCACTTATCATTATATAAACCTTGTGATCAACAGACTTATTATTCATGTATAATGGACAAATATATCATCTTCTGGATTCATCCACACATATACATGTTAAAAACAAACTTAACAGGAATTAATGGCTGAGTATTTTTGTGCTGAGTACAGAGCCAATGACTCAAAGGAAATGATGTATTGGTTTTTGTATACTTGACGTTAATATTTGTATGTGACTTGTATTTTGAAGTTGTGTAATGGCGTGGTTGGTTGCTCTGATTCTTATTTCATTGATTTACTGCGGATGTGGTGTTGTTATAAGGCTATTTGTGTTACCTCTCCCATGCACATGCTATTATCATTTTTTGTTTGTTTGTGTTTATTTCATAATCGAATGGAATGCTATTTATTTCTTTCCCACCCCCTTTTTAAATGGGCTACTCTAAAAGTGCCTAAATAACATAATAAATAAATAAATAAATACATGGTGTCATTGAGTCGTGTGATACATGTGTCAGTGAGTCTTGATTACATGTGTCATTAGGTCTGTTGTACTGTGTCAGTGATGTCTGTGATATGTGTCAGTGAGTTTGTGAAACAGTGTCAGTGAGTTGTGATTACATGTGTCGTGGGTCTGTTGAATAATGTGTTCATTAGGTCTGTGATGCATGTGTCCACTGAGTTGTGATAATGTGTCATTACGGTCTGTGATACATGTGTCAGTGAGTTGTTCTGATACATGTGTCAGTGGGTCTGTGATACGTGTTGGTTAGTGAGTCTGTAGATACATGTGTCGTGAGTATAGTGATAATTGTCAGTGAGTCTGTGATAGTGTGTCAGTGAGTCTGTGATACTGTGTCAGTTGGGTCTGTGCATTACATTTGTCAGTGGGTCTGTGATACATGTGTCGAGTGAGTCTGTGATCATGTGTCATTAGTTCTGGTGATAATGTGTCAGTGGGTCTTTGTAATGTGTCAGTGGTCTGTGATTAATGTGTCAGTGGAGTCTGTGATTACTTGTGTCTTAGGTCTGTGATACATGTGTCATTAGGTCTGGTAATGTGTCAGTGGTTCTGATGATACATGTTGTCAGTGTCTGTGAATAATGTGTCATTAGGTCTGGGATCATTCTAGGTCAGTGATGTCTGTGATTTAATTGTGTTCATGAGTTGTGATATGTTGTCAGTGAGTCTGTGATTACATGTGTCATATAGGTCTGTTATACATGTGTATTAGGGTCTGGGATACATGTGTCAGTTGAGTCTGTGATAAATGGTATTGGAGTCTGTGATATAATGTGTCAGTGAGGTCTGTGATACATTGTGTCATTTAGGTCTGTTGATTAATGTGTCAGTGAGTCTGTTGATAATTGTCATTAGGTCTTGTGATACATGTGTCAGTGAGTCTGTGATACATTGTCAGTGGTCTGTGATACTGTGTCATTGGTCTGTGATACATGTGTTCAGTGAGTCTGTGATACATGTGTCATTAGGTCTTTGATACATGTGTCGATGAGTCTGTGATAATGTGTCGTGAGTCTTGATAGGTCAGTGAGTCTGTGATCATGTTGTCAGTGAGTTGTGATACATTGTGTCGTGAGTTGTGTACATGTGTCAGTGGCGTTGTGATACCATGTGTCATTGGTCTTGTGATAATGTGTCACGTGGGTCTTTTGATACATGTTCAGTGAGTCTGTGATCACAATGGTGTCAGTGGGTCTATGTGAATACATGGTGTCGTTGAGTCTTGTAATGTAGTCAGTGAGTCTGTGATAATGTGTCGTGGTCTGTGATAATGTCATTAGGTCTGTAGATACATGTTGTCATTAGGTTTGTGATTAATGTGTCAGTGGTCTGTGATACATGAGTCAGTGAGTCTTTGATATTGTGTCAGTGAGTCTGTATACATGTGTCAGTGAGTCTGTGATACATGTGTCAGTGGTCTGTGAATTACAGTGTCAGTGGGAATCTGTGATACATGTGTCATTAGGGTCTGTGATACATGTGTCAGTTGTAAGTCTTGTGATACATGTGTCAGTGGTCTGTGATACAATGTGTCGTGGGTTGTGTACATGTGTCAGTGGGTCTGTGATACATGTGTCATTAGTCTGTGATGCACATGTGTCACTGGTCTGTGTACATGTGTATTAGGTCTGTTGATACATGTGTCAGTGAAGTTGTGATACATGTGTCATGGGTCTGTGATACATGTCAGTTGAGTCTGTGTATGTGGTCAGTGGGTCTGTGATCATGTGGTGTGAGTCTGTGATACATGTGGTCAGGGGCTCTGTGATATGTAGTTGGTCTGTGTACATGTGTCATGGTCTGTGAACTGTTCAGTTGAGTTGTGATACATGTGTAGTGGTTGTGATACATGTGTCAGTGAGTCTGTGATACATGTGTCATTGAGTCTGTGATAATGTGTTCAGTGGTCTATTGTACATGTGTAGTGGGTCTGTGATACATGTGTCAGTGGGTCTGTGATACATGTGTCAGTGAGTCTGTGATACATGTGTCCATTGGTCTGTGATAATGTGTCATTAGGTCTGTGATCATGTGTCATTAGGTCCTGTGATAATGTTGTCAGTGGGGTCTTGTGATTTAATGCTGTCAGTGAGTCTGTGATACATGTGTCAGGAGTCTGTGTGATACATGTGTCAGTGGGTCTGTGAAATGTAGGTCGTAGGTCTGTGATACATGTGTCAGTGGGTCTGTGGATAAATGTGTCAGTTGAGGCTGTGATACATGTGTCATTGAGTCTGTGATACATGTGTTCGTGAGTCTGATGATACATGTGTCAGTGGTCTGTGATACATGTGTCAGTGGTCTGTGATTACATGTGTATTAGGTCTGCTGATACTGTGTCATTAGGTCTGTGATAATGTGTCATATAGGTCGTGTACATGTGTCAGTGGGTATGTGATACAGTGTCAGTGAGTCTGTGATACATGTGTTCAGTGAAGTCTGTGATACCATGTGTCGTGAGGCTGTGTGATACATGTGTCAGTTGAGGTGTGATAATGTGTATTGAGTCATGTCGATACATGTGTCAGTGAGTCTTGTGATACATGTTTGTCAGTTGAGTCTGTTAATGTCGTCAGTGAGTCTGTGTCATGTGTATTAGGTCTGTTGATACATGTGTCAGTGGAGTCTGTGATATGTGTCATTAGGTCTGTGTACATGTGGTCTATAGGTCTGGTGTATGTTGTTGTGGGTCTGTTGTACATGTGTCAGTGGGTCTGTGATACATGAGTCAGTGGTCTGTGATCATGGTCAGTGGGTCATGTGTACATGAGTCAGTGGGTCTGTGATAACATTGTGTCAGTGAGTCTGTGATAATGGGTCAGTGGTCTGTGATACATGTGTCAGTGAGTCTGTGATAATGGTTCAGTGGGTTGTGATACATGAGTCAGTGGGTCTGTGATACTGTGTCAGTGGGTCTGTGATACATGATGTCAGTGGGTATCGTTGGTAATAGCAGTGGGTCTGTGATATGTGTCATTAGGTCTTGTGATACATGTGTCAGTGATCTGTGATACATGTTGGTCAGTGAGTCTGTTGTATACTGTGTCAGTGAGTCTGTGATAATGTGTCAGTGGGTCTGTAGAATGAGTCAGTGGGTTTGTGTACATGAGTCAGTGGTCTTGATAATGTGTCAGTGAGTCTGTGATATGTTCAGTGGGGTCTCGTGATACATTGTGTCAGTGAGTCTGTGATAATGAGTAGTGGGTCTGTGATACATGGAGTCAGTGGGTCTGTGATACATGTGTCTCGTGGGTCTGTGATATGAGTCAGTGGGTCTGTGATACATTGAGTCAGATGGGATCTGGTGATACATGTTGTCAGTGATGTCTGGTGATACATGTGTCGTGAGTCTGGATACATGTGTCAGTGAGTCATTGTATATACTGTGTCAGTGAGTCGTGATTAATGTGTTAGATGGGTCTGTGATACATGTGTCAGATGGGTCTGTGATACTGTGTCATTAGGTCTGTGATACATTGTGTCTGAGTCTGTGATAATGTGTCAGTGAGTCTGTGATACCATGTGTCAGTGAGTTTGTGATACATGTGGGTCCCATTAGGTCTGTGAATACATGTGTCAGTGAAGTCCTTGTGATACATGTGTTCAGTGGAGTCTGTGATAACATGAGTCCAGTGAGTCCTGTGAATACCATGTGTCAGTGAGTCTGGTTGATACATGTGTCAGTGAGTTTTGGTGATACATGTGTCATTAGGTCTGTGATATCATGAGTCAGTGAGTCCTGTGATACATGTGTCAGTTGAGTCTGTGATACATGTGTCAGTGGGTCTGGTGATACAATGTGTATGAGTCTGTGATACATGTGTCAGTGAGGCTGGTGATACATGTGTCGTGGGTCTGTGATAACATGTGTCAGTGAGTCTGTGATACATGTGTCAGTGGGTCTGTGATACATGTGTCAGTGGGTCTGTGACATGTGTCAGTGAGTCTGTGATATCATGTTCAGTGGGTCTGTGATACATGTGGTCAGTGGGGGTCTTAGTACATGTGTCAGTGAAGTCTGTGAATACATGTGTCATTAGGTCTGTGATACATGTGTCAGTGAGTCTGTGATACATGTGTCATTAGTCTGTGATTACATGTGTCAGTGAGTCTGTGATACATGTGTCAGTGGTCTGGTGATACCATAGTCAGTGAGTCTGTGATAAAACATGTGTCCAGTTTGAGGCTGTGATACATGTGTCAGTTGGAGGCTGTGATACATGTGGTCATTTTAAGTCTGTGATACATGTTGTCAGTGAGTCTGTGATAACATGTGTCAGTGAGTCGTGATACATGTGTCATTAGGTCTTGTGATTTACATGTGTCAGTGATCTGTGAAAGTCATGGTCTGTGATACATGGTCAGTGAGTCTGTGATACATGTGTCAGTTGAGGTCTGTGATACTGTGTATTAGTCTGTGATACATGTGTCAGTGAGTCTGTGATACATGTGTCAGTGGTCTGTGATACATGTGTCAGTTGAGGTCTGTGATACATGTGTCAGTGGGCTGTGATACATGTGTCATTAGGTCTGTGATACATGTGTCAGTGAGTCTGTGATACATGTGTCAGTGAGTCTGTGATACATGTGTCATAGGTCTGTGATACATGTGTCAGTGGGCTGTGATACATGTGTCATGTGTCAGTGTCTGTGTGATACATGTGTCAGTGGTCTGTGATACATGTGTCATTAGGGTGATACATGTGTCGAGTGATCATGTGTCAGTGAGTCTGTGATACATGTGTCAGTGAGTCTGTGATACGTGTGTCAGTGAGTCTGTGATACATGTGTCAGTGAGTCTGTGATACATGTGTCAGTGAGTCTGTGATACATGTGTCATTAGGTCTGTGATACATGTGTCAGTGAGGCTGTGATACATGTGTCATTAGGTCTGTGATACATGTGTCAGTGAGTCTGTGATACATGTGTCAGTGGTCTGTGATACATGTGTCAGTGAGTCTGTGATACATGTGTCAGTGAGTCTGTGATACGTGTGTCAGTGAGTCTGTGATACATGTGTCAGTGAGTCTGTGATACATGTGTCAGTGAGGCTGTGATACATGTGTCATTAGGTCTGTGATACAATAGTCAGTGGGTCTGTGATACATGTGTCAGTGAGTCTGTGATACATGTGTCAGTGGGTCTGTGATACATGTGTCAGTGGGTCTGTGATACATGTGTCAGAGAGTCTGTGATACATGTGTCATTAGGTCTGTGATACATGTGTCAGTGAGTCTGTGATACATGTGTCAGTGGTCCTCCCTCTGTCAGTTGGTCTGTGATACATGTGTAATTGGGTCTGTGATATGTGTCAGTGGATCCTCACCTGAACAGCTGACATACAGCTGCAGGTTCTCCTCGGGCAAGCGGCGGTCGTGGCAGTTCCAGAGGCTCTGAGCACTTTTTGCTGCGGAACAGTTAAAGGTGCCATTCCAAAACTCAGCATTGTGGATCATTTTCTGGACGGAGGAAAAGTGTTTTTGACATAATTCTGGAGTTAAGGCACATTCTTCAAACAAACATTACATTGAGTGATGTAAGAGTGGGGATTAAAGTGTGTGTGAGGTTTGTTGGGGTTGATTAGGGGTTGGGTGTTGGTGTCTCAACTGTGCAGACTCGTGGTGCGTACAGGTGTTTCCTCAGCTCAGATCGCGGGACAGTAGTTGGTTAGAGTCAGGGGTTCAGGTTCGGGGTTGGTGTTAGGGTTGGGGGTTAGTGTCTCACCTGTGCAGACTCGTGGTGCGTACAGGTGTTTCCTCAGCTCAGATCGCGGGACAGTAGTAGGTTAGAGTCAGGGGTTCAGGTTCGGGGTTGGTGTTAGGGTTGGGGGTGAGTGTCTCACCTGCGACACGTTCTGGTGTGTGCCGGTGTTTCCGCAGCTCAAATCACGGCACAATTGGTCGGTTTCCGCCTGAGTCCAGCCCACAGCGGACACTGCAGCCTTGTTGCCTTTCACAAACACAAACACCACTCCCGAACAGCCATTCTTCCCTTCGATCAGCGCCATCTGCCTCCAATCTGAGGAAGGACAAGTCATTAGGAACTTTTTAACCTTCTCTTTTCATCAAACTTTACCTGCCGTCCTCTGAACAGGGGGTTTGGGTTAGCAACAGATCTTACACATCATTTTAGAAACTAGAAGAAGGTCTTGGCTTCAATTATAGTATCACACTGGCATATGGGTCTGCACACTCTCCAGTCAGTCAGCTTTGAGATTTGTGTTTGCAGAAATGTTAACCACTTAAATGCCACTTCAGGGAGGCACCTCCTCCACTCTCTCCAAATCTAAGTTTTCCTATTTCCATCAACGACTCATCTATTGTTACTTTGCCCTATGTTCCTTTGTTTATGATTTGCTACCTTGTAAATATTAAATGTAATGTTATTATTTTATCCTGTGACGAGGCAGGACGTAGAACAACACGAGCTTCCTCCAGAGGAGACTGTTCTGTGAACTTTAGATCCTCTACCTTTGGACAGAATTGCTTCTCTGTGAAAGCTGCAGGGATGTGGAACTCGTTGCCATTAACTGTTCGAGAGAGTAGTACCTTACAACAGTTTAAACTTGACCTGAAGAAGTGGTTGAAAGACAGTCAGATTTGTGATCATTAGCAAAAAACGGGTTAATCGGGGGATTGTTAAGAATGTATGAAGGTACAATCTTTTTTTATAAACTGTAGATATTTGTAATAGCAAGTGTAAATATTGCATCTGAATGTTTGTTGAGGTGATCCTTTTGCTGGAGTTTTATCTGTATTTTATATTTTATACTGTGAATGGACTTAAGTAAGAATGCGTATTGGCCACTGTATAAACCTGCTGTCACTTTGCCTCTGCCCAGGGACTACAGATGAAAATTAGCTTGTAGCTATCTCTGGTCTGTACAACACATTTGTTGTGCAACGTCCCTGTCAAATAAATAAATAAAATAAAATAAATAAAATATTTTGGAGTGGGCGCTTATAAGCCTTTGGCTTCAGCCCACTCACTTTGAGCAGGTTAACTGCTCAAATAAATAAATAAACTAAACTAAACTCATCTGTCCTTCCCTCCCCTCAGGTTAAGAGTCTGGGTGTCATCCTCGATAGTACACTTTCCTTCCAGTCACACATCAATAGCATCTACCGGTCTGCTTATTTTCACCTATATAACATGTCTCGTCTCCGCCCCTCTCTCTCCCCCACACCACCGCCATCCTCGTCCACAGCCTTGTTACCTCCCGCATTGATTACTGCCACTCACTTCTGTTCAGTCTTCCCAACAAATCCTCCAGAAACTGCAGCTTCTTCAAAACTCTGCAGCACGAATCATCACACGGACCCCTACCTCTCACCACATCACCCCTGTCCTACAACAACTCCACTGGCTTCCCATAAAAGGTAGAATCAACTTCAAGAAACTCCTCATCACATTCAAAGCACTTCATAACCTGGTCCCTCCGTACATATCTGACATCCTCCACATCGCAATTCCTGCCCGCGCACTCCGCTCCTCCTCCACTCTCAAACTCTCCGTCCCACCGCCCAAACTCGTCACCATGGGGCACAGAGCATTCAGTCGCTCTGCCCCCCAGCTCTGGAACTCTCTCCCCTCCGACCTCCGTAACATAGACTCCTGCCTCTCTTCAAATCCAGACTCAAAACTCACCTGTTTAGACAACACCTAGTTACGCGCTCACATTCTCAATGTTTTACTCTGTTTTATTCTGTTACTCTTGTTTTTAATGTGTTTAATGTGTCCATTGTACAGTGTCCTCTGGTGTTCTGAAATTATTATTATTAATAATATAATAATAATAATAATAATAATAATAGGGTTAACGATTATGTACATCCAGATCTCAATCATGGACTGGACAGCTTACAACCTATATTTCAGTGTCATACCTAATTTGAAAGCCAAGACCTTCTAGTTTCTAAAAATATGTGTGAGATCACGTTTTGTGTTTCGTACCGGAGCAGCGCAGGCCACTTGCGGAGCAGTCTTTGTTGACTGAGGATGTGCAGGAGTCCAACCCGCGGCTGTTCTCCGGACAGGTCAGTTCACTGATGGACTCTGTTTTCCCCGTGCGGCCGTGGTGAGGGATTTCACTGAGGAAGGTGCCGCAGCCGAGCCGAGCGCAGAGGAGGTTGGCCGTGGGGCGTTTTTTCATTACGTTATCACAAACCGACAGCCACTGGCCTTCCTGATACAGCTGCACATTTCCGGAGCAGTAGTCTTTGGGCTGATCGAACCGAGGCTTGTACGCACCTGAGGGGAAGGAGAGAGTTCCGTTCAGTCCGTAAGTAGGTGCTAACGAAGCAGGCCGTGTTACAGAGGCGGTCTGTGATGTTGGGTCAAAGGTAGGGTGACGGGTTAGTGTTAGAGTTAAGGGTCAGGGTTAGTGTCAGGGGTTAGTCTCATATCCAAACAGACGATGTAGGCCTCGTCACCGGTACACAGTGTAGGACCCGTCAGTGGCGTTGGGTTAGGGGTCGGGGTTAGTGTTAGGGTTAAGAGTTAGCGGTGAGGGGTTAGTCTCATACCCATGCAGACGATGTAGGCCTCGTCACCGGTACACAGTGTAGGACCCGTCAGTGGCGTTGGGTTAGGGGTCGGGGTTAGTGTTAGGGTTAAGAGTTAGCGGTGAGGGGTTAGTCTCATACCCATGCAGGCGATGTAGGCCTCGTCACCGGTACACAGTGTAGGACCCGTCAGTGGCGTTGGGTTAGGGGTTAGTGTTAGGGTTAAGAGTTAGCGGTGAGGGGTTAGTCTCATACCCATGCAGGCGATGTAGGCTGCTTTGCCGGTACAGGACCCGTCAGTGTCGTTGCAGAGCACAGTGGTGGAACGATGGACGTCAGTCTGGTCGGGGAGCAGGTGGAGTCCGCTGTAGCGCAGAGAGGGGGATTTGTTCGGTTCCTTCATAGGGGTGATGTTCTCTCCACACTGAAGGCTCTTGCACACAAGCTTCGAGCTTTCGACTGACCAGGCCTCGGCACTAACACCTCCACAGCGGTCATCCTCACACAGGTTCACGAAGCCCCAGCAGTGCTCAGTCAGGTTCACCTTTTTACTACCTATGGGACGAGACAGAGGCAGATATATTACACTTCCTCACCGGCTGGGGCTAAAATAAGGACCACTTATGCAGAAACTAAATATAATTATAATAAACATAACCTGCATCATCCTTTCAATGTTCCTAAATCAGTATTAAAACTGCTCTTTTGATGAAAAGGCTGAGAACCATTGGTCTAAAGGGCGAGAGAGAGGTCTGTCATCTTTATAAGGCATTTTCCCACAAAGTTTTGCATTTTCCTTCTTTTTGGGCATTTTTTAGTGAGGTCAGTCATCCACTAAGGCAGGGGTTCCCAAAGTGGGGGTCGCGAGATGATTTCAATTTAAATTCAACGCATTGTATTTGATGTATGTATGATTCATTGAGTCACGTCCTGAAAGGTTTGGGAACACGCTGCTGTCTCCCACAAAGTAAATGACCATATTTGGATTACATTTTGGTCACAGCCTTACGTGCTACACGTGGATACCAAACATGTAGGTATTTGTGAATGAATAAGCGTGGGAAAGACCAGGGAGCGACAGACATGTTGGAGTTACTTCCTGGATAATTATCCGGCTCAAAGCGATAAAACGTCAGAGAATAAACATCGGAAAGAGAGAGTTTGGGCTGTTTTTACTCTGACAGAGTTAAAATTGAAACGTTAAGGAGGAAACTAGACACGGGTACCTCTGCAGTTAACCGGTAATGTCCTGTTACCTCTGCAGTTAACCGGTAATGTCCTGTTACTCTGCAGTTAACCGGTAATGTCCTGTTACCTCTGCAGTTAACCGGTAATGTCCTGTTACCTCTGCAGTTGACCCAGTAATGTCCTGTTACCTCTGCAGTTGACCCAGTAATGTCCTGTTACCTCTGCAGTTAACCCAGTATGTCCTGTTACCTCTGCAGTTAACCCAGTAATGTCCTGTTACCTCTGCAGTTAACCCGGTAATGTCCTGTTACCTCTGCAGTTTTTTCTGCAGTTAACCCGTAATGTCCTGTTACCTCTGCAGTTACCTGGTAATGTCCTGTTACCTCTGCAGTTAACCCAGTAATGTCCTGTTACCTCTGCAGTTAACCCAGTAATGTCCTGTTACCTCTGCAGTTAACCCAGTAATGTCCTGTTACCTCTGCAGTTAACCCGGTAATGTCCTGTTACCTCTGCAGTTAACCCAGTAATGTCCTGTTACCTCTGCAGTTAACCCAGTAATGTCCTGTTACCTCTGCAGTTAACCCGGTAATGTCCTGTTACCTCTGCAGTTAACCCGTAATGTCCTGTTACCTCTGCAGTTAACCCAGTAATGTCCTGTTACCTCTGCAGTTAACCCAGTAATGTCCTGTTACCTCTGCAGTTAACCGTAATGTCCTGTTACCTCTGCAGTTAACCCGTAATGTCCTGTTACCTCTGCAGTTAACCTATGTCTGTTACCTCTGCAGTTAACCCAGTAATGTCCTGTTACCTCTGCAGTTAACCTTTCCCTGAGTAATGTCCTGTTACCTCTGCAGTTAACCCAGTAATGTCCTGTTACCTCTGCAGTTAACCCGGTAATGTCCTGTTACCTCTGCAGTTAACCCGTAATGTCCTGTTACCCTGCAGTTATAATGTCCTGTTACTCTGCAGTTAACCTGGTAATGTCCTGTTACCTCTGCAGTTAACCCAGTAATGTCCTGTTACTCTGCATTTTTTTTTTTTTTTTTTTTTTTTTTTTTACTCTCATTCCCGTAATGTCTGTTACTCTGCAGTTACCGTAATGTCCTGTTACCTCTGCAGTTACCCGGTAATGTCCTGTTACCTCTGCAGTTACCCGTAATGTCCTGTTACCTCTGCAGTTAACCCAGTAATGTCCTGTTACCTCTGCAGTTACCCAGTAATGTCCTGTTACCTCTGCAGTTACCCGTAATGTCTGTTACCTCTGCAGTTACCCAGTAATGTCCTGTTACCTCTGCAGTTAACCCAGTAATGTCCTGTTACCCTGCAGTTAACCCAGTAATGTCCTGTTACCTCTGCAGTTAACCCGTAATGTCCTGTTACCTCTGCAGTTAACCCGTAATGTCTTTACCTCTGCAGTTACCGGTAATGTCCTGTTACCTCTGCAGTTGGACCTCAGTTAAGTAATGCCCTGTTACCTCTGCAGTTAACCCAGTTAGACCCGTAGTCTCCTGTTACCAGTGGTGTAGTCTACGTGATATGCAGGTATACGCCGTATAACCACTACAAATAGGGCAACGATACGTATCACTCATTTGTGCAGTGTTATTTTTCTTTCTGTCCGTTTAGAGACCAGCCCAAAGTTCACAACATGTCACTATTTCCTCGCCATCTCATCCCTCTCTCTCTTTCTCTTCTTTCTTTCTCAATTGCACATGGCTCCCATGCTGTCTGGGCACAAAATAATACCCTGAGAATAGCTGGTAATGATAGAGGCTTATTAAAGATCCTCATGGCGCTGGAGGAGCTCAGGTCTCCCCTGTCAACGCCACCTTCTCCATTCATCCTCGCTCTGAGAGTCCTCCATGTCCCTCTGCAGCGGCTCGTGAGAGCGGCTTAGGGCAAAGGCATTGACAGGTGCAGGCTAATATGTATTCTATAGACCTATTGCCTTTTACTGAAATAACATTTACTACACAGTTTAGGTTTATAATCTATTTAATTGTCTGTGATACATTACATTTAATTAATAGTAGAACCCCCAATGTGCCTGCTAAAAGATACAGTATTACCACTAGAACATGTAAGACTACAACACTGCCTGTTACCTGTGCAGTTGACCTGGGCGACATCGACGGTGGTGTTGGACACGGTATCATTGTGTTGACAATCGAACACGGACGTGGAGGAGTCCTTCAGCGTACACAGTCCCAGCTCCGGGCTGAAAGACGGGTCAAAGTCAGAGTAAGACGGGTTAAAGTCAGAGTAAGACGGGTCAAAGTCAGAGTAGTAGTAGTAGTAGTAGTAGTAGTTTATTTTTCTTTGGTCATTATGAACATTTAGATCTTAGGTCACATGATTTTCAAAGATCTTATACATTATACAATAAGAAAAAAAATGTACATTCAGAATTTAAGTGCTAGATGATGCCTGACTGAAAGGGGTTTAGGCTGAAGTCAAGACTTATTTTGCCTAACCCCTTTTACAACTGAGACACTATATCCAAAGATGACACATTATACAGGTTCCCTAACCCTTATACCAATGATGGTAACGATGTAAGCACACAACTTAAACTTCAACAATCAAAATTATATTATACATCTTCGATCAACATCTTTTCTAATGATCTTCATTCAAGTGTTCTATACTTCTCCATAATGTTTAACTTATACATTTTCTTAAATGCATTAATAGTTTTGGAGCCCTTAAGTTGAATAAACACCTCTTAGTATTACTCTTCGCCGTGGGTTTTTGTAGCAGATCAGTTCCTCTGAGGTTGTAACTAGATTCTCTAGTTTGAAACATCTCTTGTAAACAGTGAGGAAGCATGAGATTGTAAGCCTTGTACATCACAACTGCTGTGTAAACATCAACATGATCATGCAATTTTAAGATATTTAGTCTAATAAAAGTGGATTTGTTGGAGCGAGGTATTCTGCATGGCTGATCACTCTAATTGCTTTCTTTTGTAATAAGAAGATGGGTTGTATATTAGTTTTATAAGTATTCCCCTATATTTCCACACAATAGCTGGGGTATGGAAGGATGAGGGAATTGTACAGTATATATTAATGCATTTTGATTCACAGAGGTTTTTATTTTACACAGTATGGCAATAAGTTTAGATATTTTAGTCTTTAGTGTATTTATGTGCACTTTCCAATTTAACTTATCAATATTGATTCCCAAAAACATTGTTACATACACCCTTTCAATTTCTTCCTCCCCAATTTTAATTTTACATGGTTTGTTTACTTCCTTGTTTCCAAATACAATATATTTAGTTTATGCAGATTTATAGAAAGTTTATTTACGTCAAACCATTTTTTTAGTATCTTAAGTTCAGTTTCTACTGTATTCAAAAGCAGCTCAATATCTTTTCCCAAACAGTACACACTGGTATCATCAGCAAATAGGATGCATTGTAATTTGTTGAGGACTTCACTGATTTCATTAATGTACATAATAAATAGTTTAGGTACCAAAACAGAGCCCTGAGGAACCCCATGGGTTATTTTGCCTCCATTGAGTTGATATTTTTATTTTTTTTATTTTTATTTTTTTACTTTATTTATTTGATCAGGGACAATGCACAAACAACATTAGTCTAAAAAAGAAGAGATGTCATGTGCCAGGTTATAGCAAAAATGCTAATTTCCACCCGCAGTCCCTGGACAGGTTGATGTTAACATGTACATACTGATTTCGGTCACTTAGATAACTTTGTAACCAAGCGTGTGCTAAGCCCCTGACACCATACCTTTCTAATTTATTTAAAAGCAATGAATGGTCTATTGTGTCAAAGGTCTTGCTAAGGTCAATAATGACTCCAACAGCATTATCTCAATAGATGTTGATATCTTTCTACTAGTTCCATGACTGCCATTGAAGTGGACCTATTAGATCTAAAACCGTACTGATGGTCA
This sequence comes from Neogobius melanostomus, assembly GCA_007210695.1. Taxonomy (NCBI): domain Eukaryota; kingdom Metazoa; phylum Chordata; class Actinopteri; order Gobiiformes; family Gobiidae; genus Neogobius; species Neogobius melanostomus. Next base: position 40,514 of record VHKM01001224.1, on the reverse strand, counting down.
CTTAACAGGTTAATCTTTTCTACAAAGCTATCAAGTCGTTTCACAAATAGCTTTTCCAGTATTTTTGAAAACTGCGAGAGTATTGAGATTGGTCTGTAATTGGTAAACTGTTGCTTTTCTCCACTTTTAAATATAGGTATTACTTTAGCAGATTTAATTTTACTCGGAAAGATACCCGTTAGAAAAGACTGATTACATATATACATGAAAGGAGTGACAATATAATCAATGATATCTTTCACGAGGACCATAGCTATGTCAGATCCATCTGTTGATCTCTTAGTCTTGAAAGAATGTACAATTTCAATGATTTCACTCTCACTAACACTTTTAATGAAAAGTGAATTTAGATTATTTTTAATATTCCTTTCTTCAGCATCTTTTGATTTTGATTTGATTTGATTTGAATATTTATTTCGAGCTAAAGAAGAAAAGAAAAACAGAAATATATATATACATAATAAAAGAAAAAGAAAAAATAATTTACATTACAGCTCGAAAAGGAGTGGGAAGAAGACAAGCTTATTGACTCCCACCCCTGTTCATAAACTTCAATAACAATAACTATAACAATAACTGACAACAGTGCATATTTCTTACCATTTTACAAAACAACTATCAACCGAGTTGGTTACATATTAACAAATGCGACACTGCATTATACCAGGTCAACATTCACAGTATCTCACACGCTCAACATTCACAGTATCTCACACGCTACAACCAGTGTATTATTTCTGTCTCCCATACAGAATTCATTACCATGTTGGCATTATTGTTGTTCACCATCACCATTACAACCCATATAACATTACTCTGTATCAAAGTGTTTGAATGGTACATAAAATACTCCACATTTATTCATGAAAGGTACAGTAATCGCAGACTGATTGATGTTCATGATAACAAGAATGGTCTTACTGATATGTGTTAAAAGGGATTCGGGGCTTTTCTTTCTTTTTCTTCTTTTCTGTGACTGGACCAGCTGCCAGAGGGGAGCAGCCCCCGAGCAACCGGACCATCATTTGTTAAGTGTCCTATACTATGCATTAAAAGAGACAATTTTTAGGAGTCTGCAGCCAGAAGAGAGTTTCCTCGAGCTGCCGGCCCCCACATGTCTGCCCTATACTATGGGTTATGTTGAATGCGGAGTACATAGATATGTGCATGTTTTACTTCTAAGAGTTTATTTCCTTTATATTACCATCAGCATCAATAGCAGTACTGTTGTCTGAATCGATTGAGTTGGATTCTAAGAATAATCCACAGATTGTTAGGTATTAATCCTAGACTGTTACATTTAAAGTTTAAATAGTGATGATAACAACACAACAGCAATAGCAATAACAATGGCAATAACAACTGCAATAGTGTAATAGTAACAACCACAATATACTTCATTATTAGTTAGATCTGACCTTTAAAGTATACAGCACTTTGTGACACCCATTAGCAATCAAGTACCATTTCCTCCTTCTGGTACTTTGACCATACCATTTTTTATATCTTGATTTGAAATGATGAATATTTGGACATTGTTTATATTCTGCCCCCAATTTGTTCCAGAGTTTAACTCCACATACAGACACACACATACTTTTCCTAGTGGAAGACACTGCTTGAGTCTTAAAGTTATCACACCCCCTCAGGTTATATCCCCCTTCTGTGCGTGCAAAAAGCATTTGTATCCTTGCAGGTAGCACATTTTTGTTGGCTTTAAACAGAAGTTGGGCAGTAGAGAAATCAACTAAATCATGCATTTTTAACAGTTTAGACTGCAGAAATAATATATTAGTGTGATCATAATATCCTACTTTATGTATAATTCTTACAGCCCGTTTTTGGAGTATAACAAGGGGGTGTAATGAGCTTTTATAGTTATTGCCCCAGACTTCTACACAGTAGTTTAGATATGGCAAAACTAATGAACTATATAACAAAAATAATGCATTGTAATTTAAGAAAAACTTTGCTTTGTTAATGATTGAGATACTTTTGGAGACTTTACCTTGTATGTGACTTATGTGTGGTTTCCAGCTTAATTTACTGTCAATGATGACTCCTAAGAATTTAATTTCTGATACTGTATCTAAGACTACACCGTCTATGTTTACTGAGTCTGGTTTTCCATTATAATTACCGAAAACATTACTTTTGTTTTATTTAGGTTGAGGACAATTTATTAATGTCCATCCATGTTTTTAATTTACTTAGTTCACAGTTTATGTTAGTTACTAAATTACTATAATTGTCATTGGAATAGAAGACGTTTGTGTCATCTGCGAAAATCACTAATTTTAATAATTTAGACACATTAAAAATGTCATTAATATATAAATTAAACAACTTTGGGCCTAAGACAGATCCCTGTGGGACCCACAGCCAATGTCCAAATAACCTGATGTAAACTCCCCCATCTTCACATACTGTTGTCTCCCAGTTAAATAGCTTTGAATCCAGCTCAAAGCCACTCCCCTTATGCCATATCTGTCTAATTTTTTTAATAATATAGAGTGATTTAGTGTATCAAATGCTTTTTTCAAGTCAATGAATATTCCAGCTGCATGTTTCTTTCCCTCTAAGCTATTAGTAATCTCTTCTATTGCATCAATGATGGCCATTGAAGTTGACCTTGCTGCTCGAAACCCATACTGACCTTCATTAATTAGTTTATGCTTATCTATGAAATTATCCATTCTACTGTTATAAAGTTTCTCTAAGATTTTGGAGAACTGGGGAGCAGAGAGACAGGTCTGTAGTTAGTGAAGATGTGTTTGTTCCCATTTTTATGTATAGGTATAACTTTTGCAATTTTCATTTTATTTGGAAATGTTTGAAACGATAGGTTGCATATGTAGGTTAATGGTTTCACGATACTATGTATAATTTGTTTAACTAGTGTCATATCTATATCAAAACAGTCTGTAGACGATTTGTTCTTACACCCGTTAATGACATCTATTATTTCTGTTTCAGTTACTCCAGACAAAAACATAGTTTTTGAATTAATGTCTATCAATGACTCCATTTCGTTGTTACTACACTCCGGAATCTCTGCTGCCAGATCCGGTCCAACATTTACAAAAAAACTATTAAAACTTTCCACAATGTCATTCATATTATGATTGTCATTGTTCCATCAGTGAAATAGTTTGGATATGAATTATTATTTGCATTACCCTTGATTATAGTGTTTAGTATTCCCCATACCCCTTTCATGTTGTTCTTGTTTGTATATAATAGATTGGTATAATATAGTTTCTTAGCCTTCCTTAATATATTGGTCAGTTTATTTTTATATGTTTTATATCTACTTTCAGAATCCTCTGTTCTTAGTCTAATGAATTGTCTATATAGAGTGTTTTTTTTCTTACAAGCATTTTGTAAACCCTTGGTTAGCCACGGACATTTTGTCGTTTTTCTGTTTTTACAGAATTGCTGAATAGGACAGTTCTTATTGTATGCAGTACTAAAATTTCCATGAAAGTATCGTAAGCATTTTCTACATCATTCTTGTTATATACCTCGTTCCAATCTTGTTTTATTAAGTCACTATAAAGTGAGTAAATTGAATCCTCAGTTCTTGCGCGTTTATAAAAATATTTTTGAGGTGATTTTTGATCTAACTCATTATCATCATACACCATGAATACGGGCAGATGATCCGTTATATCACAAACCATTAGACCGCTGACATTTGTGAACTGCATATTATTAGTGAAGATGTTATCAATGAGGGTTGCACTGCTCGCTGTTATTCTGCTAGGTCTTGTGATAGTTGGGTATAAACTCATACTGTACATGCGATTAATATACTCATCAGTTGTCTTATGTTTATTTGGATTTATCAAATCGATGTTATAATCCCCACAGATAAATAATACCTTGTTACTCAGTTCTGAGAATGTTTTTTCTGCCCAATTTGTAAATATTTCCACGCATGAGCCTGGTGACCTGTATAAACAACTAACTATTATGTTTTTCTTTTTTCATTGATAATTTCTATTGATAAGCATTCAAGCAAGTTGTTTATTGATGCAGTCATGTTTTTTAATATTTTGAATTTAAATTTGTTGAGGACATATATAGCAACTCCTCCTCCCCTTTATTGGTTCTGTTTACGTAGTTTAATGTATAATTGTTTAACTCAAATGCAATGCCTTTATCCTCATTAAACCATGTTTCTGATAATGCAATGATACTAAATGGATTCTCAAACTGTTTTAAGTATTCTTTGATTGCATCGAAATTCGCGTACATGCTTCTACTATTGAAATGGATAATTGAGAATTTCCTTCTGTTTTAACAGAGATGTTAAATTCATTCTCAGTATAGTATTTGCAATTATTGCGTTAGATGTTAAGAACAGGTTATCTGGGTCTAACTGATCTTCCAAGTCCAGTGCATTATGTTCAGTGTACTCTGAAGCTTTCAGCTCCAAGAGCTCACAGTCCAAAATCCTTTGCTGTAATCCTAGGTCACTTCCATCAGTAGCATATGAGGTATGATTGGACATCATTGTATGAGTATATATATTACAGGACATGTGAGTTTATGTGTTTTTACATACCAAAATCCATAAGTTTTCCCGGTGTTTAAACTTGATTTGGAGTACTGGTGCGCGGACGTACAATGAGTTTGTCATATCTCAAGAAGGCTATGTCCCCCCTTTCCCTGGCAGCTCTCCGCTCCGGCATTAGATCTTTTCGTTTCCTTTTAATGGAGTCCGTGTAATCCTCGTTTATGTAGATTTTCGTTCCTTTGAGTTGTTTAGCGCGCTGCAGGATTGCTTCTCGATCCTTCCAACGCAGTAGTTTGGCGACGATAGGTCTCGGCCAGTCTCTCCCGCCAGGTTTCCCTACGCGATGGGCTCTCTCCATTTCCACCGGGTTTTGTAGTTGCAGTTTCTCCCTCAGCAGTTGTTTGATTTTTTCCTCAGCGTCAGCCCAGGTCTCCCAGGCGTCTCCAACACTCCCTCAAAGACCAGGTTTTTTCTGCGGCTCTGTCCCTCCAGATACTCCAGTTTATCCGTGATGACGTGCAGATTGTCACATACTTTATAGAAATCGTTATGTATTGTGTCCGTGCGCTCAGTGAGTTTCCTTTTCTCTTCTTTTATAGAGTCTACCTCATCTTGCGTGTATTGCAGGCTAGTTTTTAGCTCTTGAATGTCCTTTAACTGTGAATCCATGCGGGTGTTTGTTGATTCCATGATGAGTTTTATGAATCCTTTGAAGTTTCCTGCTGTTGTTGAATTAATTCCCTAAACATGTCCCTTTGCTGCTCCATGAGTTCCGTGACTCGACTGAGGCTCACGTAATCCTCATCAGCCGGCGTTTCTGGCGGTTGGACTGTTTTAGTCGGCTTAGGCATTTTGGTCTCCCTCAACCGGAGTCCGCAAAAATGTTAGCTTCCACACTGCTCTCACACTGCTGCTCACAGCCACACTTCCGGGTACGTGGCTTTTGCATTGTTTGGTTGCACAATTTCATTGGCTAACTTAGGCCCAACACTGACAAAAAGCTATTAAATGCATTTGCAATTTCCTTTTTTCACTGATGATTGAATTATTCACTGTGAAGTAATTTGTATATTCTTTTTTTCTCCCATTCCTGATTATGCCATTCAGTACCTCCAGGTACCTTGGATATCACTCTTGTTCTGCTCCAGCAAATTGTGATAGTACACTCTTTTATTAAATCTTACTATTTGAGTTAACTTATTTTTATACATGTTATACCTTTTTTCAGTTTGTTTAGTCCTATGCTTTAAATGTACTCTATAGAGTTATTGTTTTCTTTTACAAGCCTTAGCTATGCCCTTGGTAAGCCATGGCTTATCCTGGCTGTTTTTTGTTTTTAATATAATATTTCTTACGTGGACAGTGCTGATCATACAATTGGATTAGAGTGAGTAGGAAGGCATTGTATGCCTTATCTGGGGAGGAGTTGCATAGACTTCTTCCCAAGTTTGGGCACATAAGTCACCCTTGAGAGTAGCAATAGCTTCAGGTGTTCGATGTCTTACAAATTTGAAATCATTTATTTTTGTTGTATAATTTTGTAATTGTTTGAATGTGACCACACACAATATGGACCATGTTTAAATTACTAAAAAGGCTGTCCATTTTTTTTATTGAAAATGTCTAGACATGATCCAGGTGTTCTATATACACAACTAACAACAATATTTTTAAATTTTTCTACAATAATTTCACATGTTATACACTCCAAACATCATCAATGATGGTTGACTTACTATTAATCTTTTTAGACCTCAAAGCTGTATCTATGTATAGTGCAACGCCCTCACTCTTTTATTTATCCGATTGGTAGTGAACAATTCATATCCATCTAATTCTACTTCACCACACCTATCTGAATCCAACCAAGTTTCAGAAACGGCAATGACACTGAATTTATTATGTTTAATATCGTTATAATTGTTGTTCAAACTCCTACTATTAAAGTGTATAATGCTAAAGGCTCCATTCATATTAATGCTTTAAATTGCTCGTCACTATAGTAATCACAATCATTAATTACATTATTAAACAAATGCTTATCTATGTCACTGCCAAACTCATTTGCTCTATAATTTATATCATTGTATTGTCTTCACTACCATTTATATTTTCTACATCATTGTTGTCAGTATCCACTTCTCTCATTCATCCACATATGTTTTTAGTTTTGTTATACACACACACTCCCACCGAAAGTGCAAAACGTTGGACACGCCCAAACACAGGACCACTCACTCTCATGGAGCACACATATCTCATGGAGCCACATTCACTCTCATGGAGCACACATTCACTCTCATGGAGCACACATTCATCCTGGACCACTTCACTCTCATGGAGCACACATTCACTCTCATGGAGCACACGTTCACTCTCATGGAGCACACATTCACTCTCATGAGCACACATCACTCTCATGGAGCACATCACTTCATGGAGCCACGTTCACTCTCATGGAGCACACATTCACTCTCATGGAGCACACATTCACTCTCATGGAGCACACATTGACCTCATGGAGCACCGTTCTCTCATGGAGCAACAGGTCACTTCTATGGAGCAGCACATTCACTCTCAGGAGAACACGTTCACTCTCATTGAGCCAACTCATCTATGGGCACACACTCACTTCATGAGCACACGTTACTCTCATGGAGCACACACACTCTCATGGCCACATTACATCATGGCCACCTCATCTCATCGGAGCAACACTCACTCTCATGGAGCACACGTTCACTCTCATGGAGCAACAATCACATCTCATGGCACACAGTTCACACTCATGGAGACACACTCACTCTCCATGGAGCACACACTCACTCTCATCGGAGCACACATTCTCTCATGGAGACGTTCACATCTCATGGAGCACACGTTCACTCTCATGGAACCACATTCCTCTCATGGAGGCACACATCACCCATGGAGCACACACTTGCTCACTCTCATGGAGCACACCTCACTCTCATGGAGCACACACTCACTCTCCATGGAGCACACACTCACTCTCATGGAGCACACTTACTCTCACGGAGCACACACTCACTCTATGGAGCACACAATTCACTCTCACGGAGCACACATTCACTCTCATGGAGCACACATCACGGTCTCATGGAGACCCGTCCACTTCTATGGAGCAACAGTTGATGTCTAATGGACACACATTCACTCCATGGAGCAAACGTTCACTCTCATGGAGCACACATTCACACTCATGGGAGCCACACTCACTCTATGGAGGCACAACACTCACTCTCATGGAGCCCGTTCACTCTATCGGAGCACAAACCTCACTTCATGAGCAACACTCACTCTCATGGAACACACTCATCTCATGGAGCAATTCACTCTATTGAGCCACTTCATTCTAATGGACGACACGTTCATCTCTGGAGCCCACTCATCTCATGGAGCACAACATTCACCTCATGGAGCACAACACTCCTCCATGGACACACACTCATCTCAGTGGAGCACACATTCAAGCTCTCATGGCGCCAATCGTTCATCTCATGAGCACACACTCATCTCATAGGAGCACCCTCACTCTCATGGAGCACATTCACTCTCATGGAGCTTAATATCTAATGGAGCACACTTCACTCTCATGGAGCAACACTCACTCCTCATGGGAGGCAAATTCTTCTATGGAACACGTTCTCTCATGAGCACACACCACTCTCTGGAGCAACTACATTCATCTCACTGGAGCACACATTCACTCTCATGGAGCAACATCACTCTCATGAGCACACGTCACTCTTGGAGCAACACTCACCTCTCATGGAGCACACATTCAGCTCATCATCGGAGCACACATTCACTCTCATGGAGCCCATTCATTCTCATGGAGCACACTTCACTCTCATGAGCCACGTTCACTCTCATCGGCAACTTCCTCTCATGAGCACATTCACCTCTCATGGAGCAACTTCACTCTCCGGCACAAACTCACTTCAAATGGATTACCATTCACTCTCAATGGAGCAACACATCACTCTCACGGAGCAACACTCACTCTCATGGAGCACAATTCATTCTCATGAGCCACGTTCATCTCATGGAGCACAGTTCGACTCCCATGGAGCACACTGTCATTGTTCTCATGGAGCCACGTTCACCCTCATGGAGCACCATTATTCTCGATGGAGCCACATCTCAACTCTCATGGAGAAGTTACTCCTTCAAATGGAGCACACACTCACTCTCATGGAGCACGACATCACTCTCATGGAGCACACATTTCCTCTCATGGAGCACACATTCACTCTCATGGAGAACACATTCACTCTCATGGACCACAGTCACTCTCCTGGAGCACCGTTCATTCTATGGAGCACACGTTCATCTCAAGGAGCACACTTCATTCTCAGGAGCAAAACCTCTCCATGTGTGGAGCACACGTTCCTGCTTGAGCCAGTTCACTCTCATGGAGCACACACTCATTCCATGGAGCACACATTCATCTCATGGAGCACACATTCACTCCATGGAGCACACTCATTCGTCATGGAGCACGACGTTCACTCTATGGAGCACAACTCATTCTCATGGAGCACACGTTCATTCTCATGGAGCACAACTCACTCTCATGAGCACACGATCACACTATGGAGCACAACACTCTTCTATGGAGCACAACGTTCATTCTCAGGGCACACCACACTCATGGAGCACACAATTCATCTCTCATGGAGCCATTCATCTCACGGACAACCTCACTTCTCATGGATTACAGACATTCTCTCCCTGGAGGCACACATCCTTCACGGAGCCACTCACTCGTCATGGAGCACACATTCATTCTCATGGAGCACACATGTTCATCTATGAGCACACGTTCACTCTCATGGGCACAGTTAATTCTCGGAGCACACTTCACATCTCCACGGAGCACACACTCACTCTCATGGGAGCACACATTCATTCTCATGCGAGCAAACGTGTCACTCTCATGGAGCACACATTCATTCTAATGGAGCACACGTTCACTTCAATGACACACACACTTCATGGAGCACACAATCATCTCTGGAGCACACATTCATCATCAGGAGCACACATTCACTCTCAATGGAGCACACACTCATCCGGAGCAAACACTCACTCTCATGAGCAACACCACTCTCATGGAGCCACATCACCTATGGAGCATATCTCATGGAGCACACATCCTATCATGGAGTCAACATTCATCTCATGGATGCACATATTCTCTCCATGGAGCAACCTCACTCTCATAGAGCACACGTTCCATCTCATGGAGCACACATCACTCTATGGGCCACGTTCCTCTCATGGAGCACAAATTCACTCTCATGAGAACACTCACTCATGGACGCACACTTCACTCTCAATGGAGCACACATCACTCTCTTATGGAAGCAACATTACTCTCAGAGCACAACATTCACTCTCATGGAGCACACATTCATTCCCATGGACGCAACTCACTCATCGGGAGCACACTTCAATTCTGGAGCAAATTCACTCTCATGGAGCACCATTCACATCATGAGCAACATTCATCTCTGGAGCACACACTCACTCCTCATGGAGCACAACGTTATTCTCATGGAGCAAACACATTCCTTATGAGCACACACTCACTCTATGGACACACATTTCACTCTCATGGAGCACACATCACTTCATGAGAAGCACACATTCACATCTCAATGAGCACACACTCACTCTCTGGACACACATCACTCTCATGGAGCAACATTCACTTCATGGAGCACAACATCACTCTCATGGAGAAAATATTCACTATCATAGGAGCAACTTCATTATGGAAGCACGACATTCAACTCTCATGGAGCAATTACACTCATGGAGCAGACACTCACTCTTGGGCACATTCACTCTCATGGAGCACCCACTTCACTCTCTGGAGCATCACATCACTCTCCATGGAGCACACGTTTCACCAAGGAGCACACGTCACTTCACGGAGCAACATTCACTCTCGTGGAGCACACATCACTCTCATGGGAAATCACTTCAAGGAGCACACTCACTCCTATGGAGCCACACTCACTCTCATGGAGCCACACCACTCTAATTGAGCAACATTCATCTCATGGAGAACACACTCACTCCATGAGCAGTTCACTCTCACGGAGCCAACATTCACATCTCATGGAGAACACACTCAACTCCCTTGAGCACACATTCACTCTCATGGCACAACTCAATCCATGGAGACACAATTCACTCTATGGAGCCCGAAGAGAGAATCACGGAGCTCACACATTCACTCTCACGGAGCATACACATCCCTCTCAGGAGCACAATTCACTCTCATGGAGCGCACACCCACTCTCATGGAGCACCACATTCACCTCACGGAGCAACACACTCACTCTCATGCGAAGCAACATTCACTCTCTATGGAGCACACACTCACCTCTCATGGAGCACACACTCACTCTCATGGAGCACACACTCAACTCTCAAAGAGAAGATTTCACTCTCATGGAGCAACACATTCACTCTCATGGAGCAACACATTCACTCTCACGGAGCCACCACTCACTCTCCATCGGAGCACACATTCCTCTCATGGAGCCAACTCACTCTCATGGAGCACACACTCCACTCTCATGGAGCACACCTTCACTCTCAGGAGCACAACACTCATCTCATGGAGCACACATTCCACTCTCCTGGAGCACACATTGCAACTCTCATGGAGCACACATTGCACTCTCATGGAGCACACATTATCTCTCATGAGCACACACTCATTCTCATGGAGCCACACGTTCATCTCATGGAGCACACTTCAGCTCTCATGGAGCACACAGCTCACTCTCATGGAGCACATATTCTCTCTGGAGCACACACTCACTCTCATGGAGCGCACACATTCACTCTCATGGAGCACACATTCACTCTTCATTGGGCACACATACTCCATGGGAGCACATATTCACTCTCACGGAGCACACACTCACTCTCATGGAGCAACACATTCACTCTCATGGAGCAACACTCACTTCATGGAGCACACATTCCAACTCTCACCGGAGCACACACTCACTCTCATGGAGCACACATTCACCTCACGGAGCACACACTCACTCTCAATGGAGCACACACTCACTCTCACGGAGCAACACATTCACTCTCATGGAGGCACACACTCACTCTCATGGAGCACATATTCACTCTCCTGGAGCACACACTCACTCTCATGGAGCACACACTTCACTCTATGGAGGCACACACTCACTCTCATGGAGCACACACTCACTCTCATGGAGCGACACATTCACTCTCATGGAGCACACATTCACTCTCATTGGGCACACATTCACCTCTGGAGCACATATTCACTCTCAATGGAGCACAACTCACTCTCATGGAGGCACACATTTCACTCTCATGAGCACACATTCCCTCATGGAGCACACACTCACTCTCATGGAGCACACATTCACTCTCATGGAGCCACTCACTCTCATGGAGGCACACACCATCTCTCATGGAGCACACATTCACTGTCTCATGGAGCACATATTCACTCTCATGGAGCACACACTCACTCTCAGGAGGCACACTTCAGGTCTCATTGGGCCACACATTCACTCTCATGGAGCACATATTCACTCTCATGGAGCACACATTCACATCTCATGGAGCACACATTCACTCTCACGGAGCACACATTCACTCTCATGGAGCACACATTCACTCTCATTGGGCAACATTCCCCTCATGGAGCCACACACTCACTTCATGGAGCACAACATTCACTCTTCACGGAGCAACATTCACGTCCTCATGGAGCCACATTTCCACTCTCATGGGAGCACACATTCATCTCTGGAGCACACACTCACTCTGCAATGGAGCACACATTCACTCTCATGGAGCACACATTCACTCCATGGAGCATCACCCTACTCTATGGAGCAACACATTCACTCTCATGGAGCACACATTCACTCTCAATTGGGCACACATTCACGTCTCACGGAGCACCATTCACTCTCATTGGGCACAACATTCCTCTCATGGAGCACACGTTCCACTCTCATGGAGCACACAATTCACTCTCATGGAGCAACACTCACTCTCATGGAGCACACATTCCACTCTCATGGAGCACACATTCACTCTCATGGAGACACACATCACTCTCAGTGGAGCACACATTCACTCTCATGGACACACCATTCACTCTCATTGGGCAACATTCACTCTCACGGAGCACACATTCACTCTCATGGAGCACACATCTCACGTCTCATGGAGCACACATTCACTCTCAATCTGGCACACATTCACATCTCGACGGAGCAACATTCACTCTCATGGAGCACACACTCAACTCTATGGAGCACACATTCACTCTCCACGGAGCACAACACTCACTCTCATGGAGACACATTCACTCTCATGGAGCACAACACTCACTCTCATGGAGGCACAATTCACTCTCACGGGAGCAACACTCACTCCATGGAGCACACACTCACTCTCATGGAGCACACACTATCTCATGGAGCACACACTCAATCTCTCATGGAGCACACATTCACTCTCATGGAGCACACATTCACTCTCATTGGGCACGACATTCACTCTCATGGAGCACATATTCATCTCTCATCGGAGCCACACTCACTCTTCACTGGAGCAACACATTCACTCTCATGGAGCACACATTCACTCTCATGGAGCACACACTCACTCTCATGGAGCACACATTCACTCTCATGGAGACACACTCACTCTCATGGAGCACACACTCACTCTCATGGAGCACACACTCACTCTCATGGAAGCACAACATCCTCTCCAATGGAGCCCCACTTCAACTCTCATGGAGCAACACATTCACTCTACGAGCAACAACATTCACTCTCATGAGCACAGACACTCACTCTCATGGAGCACACACTCACCTCAATGGAGCAGCACAATCACTCTCAATGGAGCACACATTCACTTCATGGAGCAGCACATTCACTCTCATTGGGCACACATTCACAATCTCATGGAGCACATATTCAAACCTCTCATGGAGCACACATTCACTCTCCATGGGAGCAACATTCACTCTCGACGGGAGCACACTTCACTCTCATGGAGCACACATTCCACTTCTCATGGAGCACACCTCCTTCTCATGGAAGCACAATTCACTCTCATGGAAGCACGAATTCACTCTCACGGAGCACACATTCATCTCATGGAGCACACACTCACTCTCATGGAGCAACACTTCACATCTCATGGAGGCCAACATTCACTCTCATGGACACACATTCCCTCTCACGGAGACACAACTCACTCTCATGGAGCACACATTCACTCTCATGGAGCACACCATTCACTCTCATTGGGCAACTTCACTTCTCACGGGAGCACCCATTCACTCTCATGGAGGCAACACTCACTCTCGATGGAGCACAACACTCCTCTCATGGAGCACACATTCACTCTCATGGGCACACATTACTCTCATGGAGGCACACATACTCTCACGGAGCACACACTGCACTCTCATGGAGCCACATTCCGGTCTCATGGAGCACCACATTCACGTCTCATTGGGCACACATTCACTCTCCGGAGCACACAATTCACTCTATGGAGCACAACCAACTCAATCTCATGGAGCACACATTCACTCTCAATGGAGCACATTCACTTCACGGTAGCACACCGACCACTCATCATGGAGCACACATTCACCTCTCACGGAGGCACACACTTATCTCATGGAGCACACATTCATTCTCAATGGAAGCAACACACTACTCTCATGGAGGCACACATTCATTCTCAATGGAGCACACACTCACTCTCATTGGGCACACATTCCAATCTCCAATGGAGCACAACATTCACTCTCATGGAGCACAATATCACTCTCATTGGAGCACACACTCACCTCATGGAGCACACCATTCACTCTCATGGAGCACAATTGCACTCTCATGGAGCACACATTCACTCTCATGGAGCAAGAGCATTCGCACTCTCATGGAGCACACATTCACTCTCATGGAGCACACACTCACTCTCATGGAGACAACCACTCTCACATGGAGAACACATTCACTCTCACGGAGCACACACTCAACTCTCATGGAGCACACATTCAACTCTCATGGAGCACAATTCACTGCTCACAGAGCAAACTCCACTCTCATGGAGCACACGTCACTCTCATGGAGCACACATTCACTCTCCATGGAGCAACATTCACTCTCCATGGAAGCACACATTCAACTCTCATGGACACACAATCACTCTCATGGAGCACACCTCACTCTCATGGGAGCAACACTCACTTCATGGAGCACACATTCACTCTCATGTAGCAACACACTCACTCTCATGGAGCACACGTTCACTTCATGGAGACACATTCATTCTCATGGAGCACACACTCCTCTCCATGGGAGCACACATTCCACTCTCATGGAGCACACACTCACTCTCAGGAGCACACATTCACTCTCATGGAGCACACATTCATTCTCATGGAGCACACACTCACTCTCATGGAGCACACACCATCCTCATGGAGCACACACTCACGTCTCATGGAGCACACACTCACTCTCATGGGCAACAATTCACTCATCATGTAGCACATCACTCACTCTCATGGAGCAACACTTCACTCTGCATGGAGCACACATTCATTCTCATGGAGCACACACTCACTCCAAGGAGCACACATTCACTCTCATGGAGGCGACACATTCATTCTCATGGAGCACACACTCACTCTCATGGAGGCACACATTCACTCTCATGGAGCACACACTCACTCTCATGGAGCACACATTCACTCTCATGGAGCACAATTCATTCTCACATGAGCACACACTCACTCTCATGGAGCACAGCACTGCACTCTCATGGAGCACCACTCACTCATGGACACCATTCACTCCTCCATGGAGCACACATTCACTCTCATGGAGCACACTTACTCTCTGGAGCACACAATCATTCTTCATGGAAGCACACACGTCACTCTCATGAGCACACATTCACGTCTCCTCTGGAGCACACTTCACTCTCATGGAGCACACACTCTACTCTCATGGAGCACACATTCACCTAATGGAGCACACATCCTCTCATGGACACACACTCACTCTCATGGAGCACACATTCCACTGCTCATGGAAGGCACATCACTCACTTCTCATGGAGCACACATTCACTCTCATGGAGCACACATTTCATTCTATGAGCACACATTCTTCCTCAGGACGCAACAACATTCACTCTCATGGAGCACACAACTCACTCTCATGGAGCACACATTCACTCTCATGTAGCAACACACTCACTCTCATGGAGCACACGTTCATTCTCATGGAGCACACAATCACTCTCATGGAGCACACACTCATTCTCATGGAGCACACATTCACGCTCATGGGGCACACATTCACTCTCATTGAGTCAAACATTCCTCATCATTGAGCACCATTCACTTCATGGAGCACACATTCATTTCTCATGGAGCAAACGTTCACTCTCATGGAGCACACGTTCACTCTCATGGAGCACACCTCACTCTCATGGAGCACACACTCACTCTCATGGATTACACATTCACGTCTCATGGAGCACACTTCACTCTCATGGAGCACACTTCACTCTCATGGAGCACACACTCACTCTCAAGGACACACGTTCACTCTCATGGAGCCACACATCACTCTCATGGAGCACACATTCACCACTCTCATGGAGCACACACTCCACTCTCAGGAGCACACGTTCACTCTCATGGAGCACAACTCACGTCTCATGGAGCACACACTTCACTCTCTGGAGCACACATTCACTCTCATGGAGTCAACAATCACTCTCATGGAGCACACATTCACTCTCATGGAGCACACGTTCACTCTCAATTGGAGCACACTTCACTCTCAATGGAGCAAATTCACTATCATGGAGCACACACTCACTCTCATGGAGCACACTTCACTCTCATGGAAGCACACATTCAATCTCATGGAGCACACACTCACTTCATGGAGCACACACTCATCTCATGGAGCACACATTCACTCTCACGGAGCACACATTCCACTCTCATGGAGCACACATTCCACTCTCAATGGAGCACAGACCTCCTCTCATGGAGCACACACTCACTCTCATGGAGCAAACACATTACTCTCATGGACACACACTCACTCTCATGGAGCACCAACGTTCACGTCTCATGAGCACACATTCACTCTCAATGGAGCACACAATTCATTCTCATTTGGAGCACACAACTCACTTCTCATGGAGCACACGTTCCTCTCATGGGCACACACTCACTCTCATGGGAGCACACACTCACTCTCATGGAGCCACAAAAAAAAACAACTTCACTCCTTAATGGAAGCACACGTTCACTCTGCATGGAGCACATATTCACTCTCATAGGAGCACACGGTTCAACTCTCATGGAGCACACACTCCACTCTCATGGAGCCAGCATTCACACTCATGGGAGTTCAACACATTCACTCTCATTGGGCACACACACTCACTCTCATGGAGCCACATTCAACACTCATGGAGCACAGACGTTCACTCCTCATGGAGCGACACGTTTCACTCTCAATGGCGCACCATTCATCTCAACGGAGCAACACCACTCACTCTCATGGAGCACACAACTCACTCTCATGGAGCAGCACATTCACACTCATGGAGCACACGTTCACTCTCATGGAGCACACGTTCACTCTCATGGAGCACACACTCAACTCTCATGGAGCACACACTTACTCACTCTGCATGGAGCACACGTTCACTCTCATGGAGCACACACTCACTCTCAGGAGCACACACTCACTCTCATGGAGCACACATTCACTCTCACGGAGCACACACTCACCTGCTCATGGAGCACAATTCCATTCCATGGAGCACACATTCACTCTCAACGAGCCACACACTCACTCTCATGGAGCACACACTACTCCATGGAGCACACATTTCCACAACTCATGGAGCACACACTCACTCTCATGGGATTTATATAGGGAACTCACTCCTCCCATAGGAGCACACATTCCACTCTCATGGAGCCACATATTCTAATCCCGCAGGACAACGTTTCACTCTCATGGAGCACACACTCACTCTCATGGAGCACAACATTACTCTCATGGAGCACACACTCACTCTCATGGAGCACACATTCACTCTCATGGAGACACACTCACTCTCATGGAGCACACACTCACTCTCATGGAAGCACAACGTTCACTCTCATGGAGCGAACACACTCACTCTCATGGAGCCACATTCAACTTCTCATGGAGCACAACATTCATTTCTCATGGAGCACACGTTCACTCTCATGGAGCACACACTCACTCTCATGGAGCACACTTCACTCTCACGGAGCACACACTCACTCTCATGGAGCACACATTCATTCTCATGGAGCAGCACATTCATTCTAATGGTTAGCACACGTTCACTC